>UESW01002222.1:31631-95850 GCA_900491605.1 Calamus simplicifolius | reverse complement strand
AGAAGATTCAAGCTCTCCAACAAATGGCGCCCCCAGCATCTGTTAAAGAGGTCCAGCGCCTAACCGGAGGGTAGCGGCCCTTAACCGCTTTGTGGCGCGGTCGGCCGAGAGATGCCTCCCCTTCTTCAAAACTCTCCGATCGGCCAAAAACTTCCAGTGGACTCCTGAGTGCCAGAAATCATTTCAAGAACTCAAGAAGTACCTCGGCTCGCCTCCGCTTCTCAGTAGTCCGACCCCAGGAGAGACCCTATTCTTGTACCTGGCTATTTCGGAGAGCGCGGTTTGTTCGGTGCTAGTCAAAGAAGAAGGCAAGATCCAGAAGCCGATCTACTATGTGAGTAGGCTGCTCCGCGATGCGGAGACGAGGTACAGCAGGATTGAAAAGATGGTGTTGGCCTTGATCACCTTGGTTCGAAAGCTACGGCCGTACTTTCAAGCACATGCTGTAACGGTCCTGATTGACCAACCTATCAGGGCGGTGGTCCATCGTCCGGAAACATCGGGAAGAATGACCAAATGGGCCGTCGAGCTAAGCGAGCATGACATACATTTTCAGCCCCGCCCAGCCATCAAAGCTCAGGTACTGGCCGACTTCCTCCTCGAGTGTACCATCCCGGAGGACGGTTCTACCCCAGACTCTCTAGAAGAGCCAAAGTCTGGAGCTCGGTGGCTCCTCCACATCGACGGGTCGTCCAATGCCCATCACTCCGGCGCGGGTCTAGTCCTCACTAGTCCTGAGGGGATGACCTTCGAGTATGGCGTCCGATTCTCCTTCCCGGCTTCCAACAACGAAGCCGAGTACGAAGCTCTGTTAGCTGGTCTCCGGATCGCCCGCAATCTGAAGGTGGAAAAGCTCAACGCCTTCACCGACTCTCAGCTGGTAGCCGGCCATGTTCGGGGAGAGTTCGAAGCTCAGGAACCAAATATGATTCGATATCTCCAGGAGGTGCGTAACTTGATCCCCATTTTTCCGAATTTGAAATTATTCGGATTCCCAGATCCGAGAACGCCCGTGCCGATCTACTCTCCCATCTGGCAACCACGGAGGCAATGGATGCCGAGCAAAAATTCCACCTGGAGACTCTGGAAAAGCCGAGCATCGCGGAAGCCGACCGCGTGATGCAAGTTGATGCCGAACCATCCTGGTTCGATCCTATCCTCAAATATCTCAAAGAAGGATCGCTTCCGTCCGACCGAAGAGAGGCTAGGAAGCTGAAGCTGCAGGCCATCCATTACGTGTTGATTGACAACCAACTGTATAAGCGGTCATTTTCCATGCCGCTGCTTAGGTGCCTTCGCCCATCAGAAGCGGACTACGCTCTGTGTGAGGTACATGAAGGGATTTGCGGCAACCATCTGAAGAGCCGGTCACTCTGCCATAAAGTGCTGCGACAAGGCTATTACTGGCCGACCATGCAGAAAGACGCGGATGATCTGGTCCGCGCCTGTGACCCCTGCCAAAGACATTCAAACATCCAAAGACTCCCTTCCTCCGAGCTCATTTCTATATCCTCCGCTTGGCCCTTTGCCAAATGGGGGATGGACATCCTCGGCCCATTCCCGCTTGCAATAGGGCAGCGAAAATTCTTATTTGTCGCCATCGACTACTTCACCAAATGGGTCGAAGCAGAGGCGGTCGCACAAATTACCAAGGCACGGGCCCGAGACTTTGTGTGGAGTTCCATCATCTGCCGATTCGGCCTCCCCCATACTATAATCACCGATAACGGCAAGCAGTTCGAAAACTCCAAATTTCGCCAGTTCTGCGAGGAGCACAGGATCCGCCATCACCTCACTTCGATCGGGCACCCACAAGCCAACGGGGCGGCCGAGGTGACCAACAGAACCCTCCTCCAGGGAATTAAAGCTCGTCTCTCCAGAGCCCAAGGCAGGTGGGCAGATGAACTACACCATGTCTTATGGGCCTACCGCACAACCCCAAGAGCCCCAATAGGCGAGACCCCTTTTAGAATGGCTTTCGGTACAGAGGCCGTTATCCCTGTGGAGGTCGGCCTCCCATCATTGCGGGTAGAGAGCTACTCAGAGGAAACTAGCAACGAACAACTCCGCACCAACCTCGACCTGGTAGAAGAAATCAAAGAGAAGGCCCGGATCAGAACGGCTGCCTATCAGCAAAGGGTGGCTCGCTATCACGCCTCCAGGGTCAAAGGAAAAGCCTTCCTGCCCGCGACCTTGTCCTCCGAAAGCCTCTGTTTCCAAACCGCTGGAGCAAGGGAAGCTGGCGCCAAACTGGGAGGGCCCATATCAGGTCGCGGAGATTATTGGACCAGGAACCTACAAGCTGCAGGATCTGAACGGGAAGTTCATTCCCCGGACTTGGAACGCGGACAACCTTCGCAAATATTATCAATAGGGTATGTCCTCCCTGAATTCACCCTCGCATGCCTCACTACATATTCCTGCTTATCTGCTTCCTCAAAACCTGTAGCGTGAATCATTATGCACCATATTGCTATAAATCGCAAGAAGAAACAGATACTGCTTACCAATCCTCGGCACAGCCGAGCTCTCTATTTGAACAGGAATCTCCGAACCTTGGCAGGGCCAAGTAAAATATTCTCCGAACCTCGGCAAGGCCGAGCAACAAAATCTCCGAACCTCGGCAGGGCCAAGTAAAATATTTCTCCGAACCTCGGCAGGGCCGAGCAACAAATCTCCGAACCTTGGCAGGGCCAAGTAAAACAAATCTCCGAACCTTGGCAGGGCCAAGTAAAATATTTCTCCGAACCTCGGCAGGGCCGAGCAACAAATCTCCGAACCTTGGCAGGGCCAAGTAAAATATTTCTCCGAACCTCGGCAGGGCCGAGCAACAAATCTCCGAACCTTGGTAGGGCCAAGTAAAATATTCTTCGAACCTCGGCAGGGCCGAGCAACAGATCTCCAAACCTTGGCAGGGCCAAGTAAAATATTTCTCCGAACCTCGGCAAGGCCGAGCAACAAATCTCCGAACCTTGGCAGGGCCAAGTAAAACAAATCTCCGAACCTTGGCAGGGCCAAGTAAAATATTTCTCCGAACCTCGGCAGGGCCGAGCAACAAATCTCCGAACCTCGGCAGGGCCGAGCAACAAATCTCCGAACCTTGGCAGGGCCAAGTAAAATATTTCTCCGAACCTCGGCAGGGCCGAGCAACAAATCTCCGAACCTTGGCAGGGCTAAGTAAAATATTTCTCCGAACATCGGCAGAGCCGAGCAACAAAATCTCCGAACCTTGGCAGGGCCAAGTAAAATATTTCTCCGAACCTCGGCAGGGCCGAGCAACAAATCTTCGAACCTTGGCAGGGCCAAGTAAAACAAATCTCCAAACCTTGGCAGGGCCAAGTAAAATATTTCTCCAAACCTCGGCAGGGCCGAGCAACAAATCTCTGAACCTCGGCAGGGCCGAGCAACAAATCTCCGAACCTTGGCAGGGCCAAGTAAAATATTTCTCTGAACCTCGGCAGGGTCGAGCAACAAATCTCCGAACCTTGGCAGGGCCAAGTAAAATATTTCTCCGAACCTCGGCAAGGTCGAGCAACAGATCTCCGAACCTTGGCAGGGCCAAGTAAAATATTTCTCCGAACCTCGGCAGGGCCGAGCAACAAAATCTCTGAACCTTGGCAGGGCCAAGTAAAATATTTCGCCGAACCTCGGCAGGGCCGAGCAACAAATCTCCGAACCTTGGCAGGGCCAAGTAAAATATTTCTTCGAACCTCGGCAGGGCCGAGCAACAAATCTCCGAACCTTGGCAGGGCCAAGTAAAATATTTCTCCGAACCTCGGCAGGGCCGAGCAACAGATCTCCGAACCTTGGCAGGGCCTAGTAAAATATTTCTCCGAACCTCGGCAGGGCCGAGCAACAAAATCTCCGAACCTTGGCAGGGCCAAGTAAAATATTTCTCCGAACCTCGGTAGGGCCGAGCAACAAAATCTCCGAACCTTGGCAGGGCCAAGTAAAATATTTCTCCGAACCTCGGCAGGGCCGAGCAACAAATCTCCGAACCTTGGCAGGGCCAAGTAAAATATTTCTCCGAACCTCGGCAGGGCCGAGCAACAAATCTCCGAACCTTGGCAGGGCCAAGTAAAATATTCTCCGAACCTCGGCAGAGCCGAGCAACGAAATCCTCCGAGCCATGGTAAGGCCAGGTAAAAGTCATTCGGGCTAAAAACCCCGGCGAAAAAGCCTAAGTATACAGGCCTCGACCAAAGCCGAACGGCCCCCAAATAGTCCCCGAAGGACTTCATCCGGTTTAAAAATGAGCGCGCTAAACAAAAACCGTCGACGCGCAAGAAGAAGCCACCATTGGCAAACCCCCTCTTGAGGCCATCGAGCCCCACGTAGTCGGCCAAAGGCCCCAAGCAGAGCTAGGAGATTTCCCTCTCTGCTACTGAAAACCTTTTGGGTGACACCCCTATAACCCGTCGTTCAAAGAGCCTATATCAAAGCGCAAAAACGACGGGGCCACGCCAACACCCTGATTCATCACACGAGTCAAGGCCGTAAACTCTTAAAGAAAGGGACTTCAAAAATAAGATCCATCTTTCATTCATAAAAAGAGGGACTACAAAGAGGCAGTAAGCTCTGATGCAGCTTTATGCCCCCCACTACGCCATATCATCCATTCTGATGAAATAAAAACCGAATCACCTGCAGAACAGCAGACGATTGATAGAACAGCGGAAAGCGCAAAGGCCTTTTTGCCTGTCGGCCCCAGCCGACCTATTTTGCCCGTCGACCCCAGCCGACCTATTTTTCCTGTCCCCAGCCGACCTATTTTTCCGTCGGCCCCAGCCAACCCATCTCGTCTGTCGGCCCCAGCCGACCTATTTTGTCCATCGGCCCCAGCCAACATATTTTGCCCATCGGCCCCAGCCGACCTATTTTGCCCGTCGGCCCCAGCCGACCTATTTTGTCCGTCGGCCCCAGCCGACCTATTTTATCTGTCGGCGCCAGCCGACCTATTTTTCCTGTCGGCACCAGCCGACCTACTTTGTCTATCGACACCAGCCGACCTACTTTGTCTGTCGGCACCTGCCGACCTATTTGCTCGTCGGCCCAAGCCGACCTGGTTTGCCCATCAGCCTTAGCCGGTACATTTTCCTTCAATCTCGAGATAAGGATGACCTAAGAACCTCAGGGGGCCATAGGTCGTTCACAATCGAGGCAGAGACAACAACAAGGCCACGCAAAGAAAACACTTAAGTGGAAACGGGAACTTCATTTGTTAAAAAACGTCAGACTAATGTCTAAAAGACGGAATACAAGAACGACTCCTAAGGACCGGGAGCCGCATCAGCTTTCGAGGGGCCCTCAGTCACATCTGCGGAAGCGTGACTAGGTTCGCCCTTCTCCAATATTTTTGCCCCCTCAGCGGCAGCTTGCGACTGTCCCTCAGAAGCTGCGGCTTCGCTGGGACCGGGGCGGCGCCAAGTTCGGCGTCAGAAGCATCAACATATTCATCTTCATCTTCTTCCTCAGACTCGCCATCGTCGGGATCTTCAGCACTCAGGAAAGAAAGATCCCAATCCGGGTGCTCACTGAGTATCCTCTGTTTGCACTCCTCTATCCCATGATGGAACGCGTCTACACTGATAGCGTCTTGCCTCCCCTTAAGTATGGCGAGCTGCATGTTGGCCTCAGCAGCCTGCTTCTCAGCCTCTGCGACTTGGGCCCGCAGAATAATATTCTGCTCCTCGAACTCGCCGGCCCGCGCCTCGAATTCTGAACTCTTGTTGCGGCGGACACAAGCTCGCTTTGAAGAGCCCGAACCTCCAGCCCCAGCTCTGCCATCCAAGAAAGCCTCCCTAAAAGGTGGGGCGTCTCATCCTAGGCGTCCCGGATCACCTCGACAAACGCCCGATCGATCGGGTTTCGTAGCGTGGCGCAATCCCAGCCGTCGCTCGCGAGGGAGCCTTAGCCCCGAAGGCAGGATGGCCCTGTTGTTAGGATTTTCAGTCCTCCTATTTCTTCAAAATAATTATTGACCCCACTCCCTTGTCTGCCACTGAATCTCCACCTTCACGCCTTCATGGGAATGAGCCTTGGACTTTATGCACCACGTCCTCCTCCCTTGTCACACATCATACGAAGAAGCCTGGGAGAAGGCAGACGTCTTCACGCGAGGACGGAAGCCGCACCACAAAGTGGGATTCCTCACGTCCAAGACTTCCATGAAGTCTCCTCACCGTGAAGAGGCCTATTCGCTGATCTTCTGCACGTCACCCTGAATCCTCCCTTGGCCGCTTCTGTTGGAACTATAACCAGCGCCCTTCCATTGACGTTGGAAGCCGCAAGCCCTTGGAAAAGTCTCCGCGTGTGAATCTTGGAGAAGCAGGGAGTCCGTCCGATTCTATGGAGCAGAATTGGAGCCTTCCTACCGTGATTTTGAAACACCAGAACGGGGGAAGGGGAGAAGATGAAGAGAGAGGGGGAGGAGGAGAAAGAGAAGACGGCTGCCGCCTGTGATGAGAGATGAAATTTCTGGGAGAAAAGAATATGTTCTCTATTCCATCCAAACCCTAGAGACTAGAGTTTAAATACATCCACGAAGTGGGCCAGGCCCAGACTCAACAAAAACTCCCATGGACTAATTCAATGAGATTAAACTAATCCCCAAGCCCGTGTACACCCGTGACTTGATTTAATCTCAACCCTTGGACTCAAACCCAGCCCAATACAAGTTAGCCCACCTGGGCCTTGATAGCACCACACCAGGCCCAACAATCTCCACCTTGGTGCTTTCAAGGCCTCAGCACGTCCACTATGTCCATCAGCTTTAACAACGAAATACACTTTTGAAAACTGTCCCATGGAAGAACCTTAGTCAGTGCATCTGCTGGATTTTCTTTGGTGTATACCTTCACCAGCTCCACCTCACCATCTTCCACCAGCTCTCTGATCCTGTGGTATCTGAGGTCAATGTGCTTCGTCCTGGCATGATAGACTGCATTCTGCGCAAGCATCAGAGCACTCTGGCTGTCACTATGCACCTGGACAACCTTCTGATCAAGTCCCATCTCCAGCATCAAGCCCTTCAGCCAAAGAGCTTCCTTTGCTGCCTCTGTGATACCTATGTATTCTGCCTCCGTGGTAGATAAGGCTGTGATGGGCTGCATACATGATCTCCACGATACTGGACCACCAAACAGGCTGAACACAAAGCCTGTTGTGGATCTCCTAGTGTCCACATCTCCACCAAGTCTGCATCCACATACCCATATAACTGCCCACGAGCCTCCTTGGATAAGTTGGATCTCTCAGCACCTTCTTGCTGTCCATAGCAAATACCAACTCCAACTGTACCTACCAAGTACCTGAAGATTCCCTTTAGTGCTCGCCAGTGCTCCCTGCCAGGGTGCGCCATGAACCTGCTCACCTGGCTCACTGCATGGGCTATGCATACCATGGCATACATAAGGCTCCCAACACCAGAAGCATATGGTACCTTCTCCATCTCCTGAGCCTCCACCTCAGTCTGTGGTGACATGGTCTTCGATAAGGAAAAATGTGCTGCCAAAGGTAGTGCTGTCGGTTTGGCATCCTTCATCCCATATCGCTCCAGAATCTTTTAATGTAGCCACCCTGACTCAGATGCAGCACACCTTTGGATCTATCTCTGATGATTTCCATCCCTAGGATCTTCCTGGCTGGCCCCAGATCCTTCATCTCAAACTCCCGAGACAAAGCTATCTTCAGTTCCTGTACAGCCTTCTCACTCTTGCATGCTATCAGCATGTCATCTACATACAAGAGTAAGTACATCCTAGACCCATCATCCAGAGATTTAACATACACACAAGAATCATACTCACACCTGGAAAGTCCAATGCTCCTAACATAAGTGTCAAATCTCTTGTACCACTGCCTCGGCGACTGCTTCAGCCCATACAGAGATTTCTTCAGCAAACAGACTTTCCCATCTGATCTTGGTTCTCTAAACCCTGGTGGCTGCTCCATGTAGATGCTCTCCTCCAAATGACCATGGAGGAATGCTGTCTTCACATCCATCTGCTCCAGCTCCAAGTCCTGAGCTGCTACAATACTCAATAATAGTCTGATGGAAGTGTGCCTGACAACTGGAGAAAATATCTCACCATAATCGATGCCTTCTTTCTGAGAGTATCCTTTGGCCACTAGTCTTGCCTTATACCTGATACCCTCTTGTTCTGAAGCTCCTTCCTTGCGCTGATAAACCCATTTACAACCAATGGGTTTCTTTCCTTGTGGCAGCTGGACCACCTGCCACGTATTATTTCTGTGAAGAGACTGCATTTCCTCTGCCATAGCATGGATCCACCTATCTCTATCCTGACTTTCCATAGCCTCTCATAGGTGAAAGGGTCTCCATTTGCTGTCACCAGGGCATATGACAACGAATCCTCAAAGCCGTATCGAACTGGTGGTCGCACGTTCCTCCTGGGCCTTTGCTGTGCGATCCCAGTATCAGTCCCCTGTTCAGCTGCATCCTGCTGAACTCCCTGGCTTCTACCCCCTCTGTCAGTCCTCTCCACCTGAATCTCAAATCCTCCTGGTCCACTAGCAAATGGCACAACTGTATAGGAGGTTGTCTGACTAGTGTTACCGTGTTCTACCTCCTGTAGTCCCTGCTGTGCATCCATGCCACTTCTGTTCTGGAGGATTGAGCTCTCATCAAAGGTTACATCTCTGCTGATGACAACCTTCTTCTCCAAGGGGTCCCATAGCCGATACCCCTTGACTCCTCGCGGGTAGCCTAGGAACACCATCTTCTTAGACCTGGCATCCAACTTACTCCGCTCCCCAGCTCCAACATGCACATATGCTGTGCATCCAAACACCCTTAGATGGTTTAGGCTTGTCTTCCTTCCAGACCATATCTCCTCTGGAATGTCTCCATCTAACCTGGTGTGCGGTGACCGATTGACCAAGTAGCTAGCTGCATCTACTGCGTCAACCCAGAACATCTTTGGAAGCCCTGCCTGCAGCCTTAAGCATCTTGCCTTTTCCAATATGTTCTGTTCATCCTCTCAGCCACCCCATTCTGTTGAGGAGTTCCCATCACCGAGAAGTGCCTTCTGATGCCCCACTCCTCACAAAAAATCTGGAACTCCCTGCTGGTGTATTCCCCGCCATTATCAGACCTCAGACACTTCACACTTTTACCCTGCTCCTTCTCCACCTCAGCCTTCCAGATTTTGAACTTGGTGAAGACCTCTGATTTCTCCTTCATAAAGTAGATCCACAGCTTCCTTGAGAAATCATCTATCAGGGTCATAAAGTATCTGGCCCCATTCCTTGCAGAAACTGGGGCTGGTCCCCAGACATCTGTGTGTACTAACTCCAGGGGTTCAGCACTCCTAGCTGTGCTGACTGAGAACTGTACTCTCCTCTGCTTTCCCATCTGACAAGGCTCACAGATCTCCATATCTCCGCTACTCAAGTCTGGAAGCAGACCTCTCTTGCTCAGTTCTTTCATCCCCTTGTCTCCCATGTGGCCCAGGCGGTAATGCCACATCCTGTACACATCCCGGGGATCTTGCTCCACAGCTGCCACCTCAGATTTCATAGTCATCACAGAGCCCTCCATCTTGTATAGATTATTTTCCAGCCTCCTCCCTCTCATCACCACCATGGCTCCATTGGAGATGTTCAGAACTCCACTCCTGGCACGACTGCTGAAGCTGTATCCAGTCCGCTCCAAGTACCCCAGTGATACCAGATTCTTCTTGAGTTCTGGAACATGCTTCACACTGGTAAGAGTGCGCACCATACCATCAAACATCCTCACCCTCACTGTGCCAATACCTGCCACCTTGCAAGGGTGATTATCTCCAAGAGTCACATTCCCCTCCTCAACCTCTGTGTAAGTACTGAACCACGACCGGTTGGGAGTGTAATGATGAGAACATGCTGAATCCAAGGTCCACATCTCTGTGCTGTGCCTGTGATCATCTGATACAACCAAGAGATCATCCTCCACCTCCTGATACAACTGTACTCACTGACTCAGATCCTCCTTTTTCTCCCTTCTGATTTTTCCACTTAGGACAATTCTTCTTAAAATGTCCTACCTCTCCACACTTATAGCACTTCAACTCTCTCTTGCCTTTCCTGGACTTTGATCGTCCTCCAAACTTACTTCTGTCCCTGCCCCTACCTCTGCCTGTCCTTTCCCCAACTGATAGACCCTCCTGGGGAACAGCTTCCTTGGTCACCTTCTCCCTCTGCTCATTCGTCCGAAGCACCGAGACAATATCTTCATAAATTAATGTCTCCTTCCCATAGAGCATGTTGTGACCAATGAGTCATAAGATGTGGGCATTGAACATAAAAGCAGAAGTGCTTTATCTTCTTCCTCCATCTTGACCCCAACATTCAGAAGTTCATTGCTCATCTGGTCGAATATCTGGATGTGACCCAGCACATCTCCACCTTCTGACATCCGAAGGCTGTAGAGGCGCTTCTTCAACATCAACTTGTTGCACATATTCTTTCCCATATAGAGGGTGTGCAACTTCGTCCAGAGTCCCTTCGGGGTCTTCTCCTCCAGCACTGAATAGAGGACTGAATCCGCCAGACAGCCCCTGATCATTGAACATGTCTTCTTCTCCAATGAAATCCACTGCTTGTCTGTCATCCCATCTGGCCTTTCCTCCAAAACCAGATCTAAACCCTGCTGCACAAGGAGGTCCTCTACCCGGACTTTCCACATGGAGAAACTTCCTTCCCATCAAACTTCTCAACCTCTAATTTTATGCTACTCCCCATGGCCAATTTCAAAAATAGCACAAAAATAAATTTATAAAAGAGAAGTACCTTGACGAGATTTTGTTGAAATTATTTCAACTCCTTGAAGGCCTCCAGATTGCTCCTTGAACCAGGCTCTGATACCACTTGTTAGGATTTTCAGTCCTCCTATTTCTTCAAAATAATTATTGACCCCACTCCCTTGTCTGCACTTGAATCTTCTCCACCTTCACGCCTTCATGGGAATGAGCCTTGGACTTTATGCACCACGTCCTCCTCCCTTGTCACACATCATACGAAAAAGCCTGGGAGAAGGCAGACGTCTTCACGCGAGGACGGAAGCCGCACCACAAAGTGGGATTCCTCACGTCCAAGACTTCCGTGAAGTCTCCTCACCGTGAAGAGGCCTATTCGCTGATCTTCTGCACGTCACCCTGAATCCTCCCTTGGCCGCTTCTGCTGGAACTATAACCAGCGCCCTTCCATTGACGTTGGAAGCCGCAAGCCCTCGGAAAAGTCTCCGCGTGTGAATCTTGGAGAAGCAGGGAGTCCGTCCGATTCTATGGAGCAGAATTGGAGCCTTCCTACCGTGATTTTGAAACACCAGAACGGGGGAAGGGGAAGATGAAGAGAGAGGGAGGAGGAGAAAGAGAAGACGGCTGCCGCCTTGTGATGAGAGATAAAATTTCTGGGAGAAAAGAATCTGTTCTCTATTCCATCCAAACCCTAGAGACTAGAGTTTAAATACATCCACGAAGTGGGCCAGGCCCAGACAACAACAAAAACTCCCATGGACTAATTCAATGAGATTAAAATCCCCAAGCCCGTGTACACCCGTGACTTGATTTAATCTCAACCCTTGGACTCAAACCCAGCCCAATACAAGTTAGCCCACCTGGGCCTTGATAGCACCACACCAGGCCCAACACCTGTCGCATTAATTAGGGCATCATTGCGCAAGCTATTTAAACCAAGACGTCCCATCCAAGACGCGCCATTCGAACTCGTACTCCCTACGCCCGAACCTACGCTTCGAACTAGGGAGTGGAGGGCATGTGTTGGGGGGTAAAATTATCATTGCATTAATATCTGTGCGAGGCGGCTAAGGTCAACCTCCTCCCTTTGTCTCCTCCGGGCTTCCGTAGCTCGGCCCCTCCGGGCTTCCGTAGCTCGGTCCCTCCGGGCTTCCTTAGCTCGGTCCTTCCGGGCTTTCGTAGCTCGGCCCCTCCAGGCTTCCGTAGCTCGGCCTTCCGGGCTCCCGTAGCTTGGCCCCTCCGGGCTTCCGTAGCTCGGCCCTTCCGGGCTCCCGTAGCTCGCCCCTTCGGGCTTCCGTAGCTCGGCCCTTCCGGGCTTCCTTAGCTCGGCCCCTCCGGGCTTCCGTAGCTCGGCCCCTTCGGACTTCCTTAGCTCGGTCCTTCCGGGCTTCCGTAGCTCGGCCCCTCCGGGCTTCCTTAGCTCGGTCCTTCGGGCTTCCGTAGCTCGGCTTCTTCGAGCGATCCACAACCTAACACCTACCTCCACGGAACCTGACGCAGGAGAGCCCGAGCCTACCAGAACGGCATCCTAGATAAGGAATCATGTCGGGACGTGGCCTAAAGCCTATCATAACCGCCCCCAGGCCTACTCAAACCAGATCTCGAGACATCAAGGAGCTCTCCCAGCCGTCGATACCAGAACAAACGGGATATGGATTCTAACGGCCCCACAACGGCCTGATTTTGCCCGCCTCCATATCTTAACAACCTCCGAACCTTCCAGAAGACGCTCAAGACCCAGGTGACAGTCTATAAATATCATAATCGCAGATTCCCTCAGGTACGCATATCTCCTGGCGCACGGACACACACTCTCTCCTCTCTCCATCAGCTCGTCGGCGCTCCTGCCCTCTGGAACTTCCGATTGGCCTTCCCCGGAGAGGTCTCCCGGAGAGATCCACCTCCCCACTGTCTGGTTGATCGTCGATTTCTTCTCCACTGACTTGGCATCGGAGGGTCTTCCGTGGAGGACCATCCCCAGCGTCCCTCCGCGTGTGGACTTTTGCAGGTCCGTCCCCTCTTCCTGGAGATCGACCGCGCCTGAGGACGGATTTCAGCGGCAACAGGTATAAATACAAAATTTTACATTCATAGCGGGTATGAGTATATATTTCTCTAATGAATATGTAAATGAAGGAATCTTTCTCTGTACCCGCTTGCTCCATTGCCGTCCCAACTTTCTATCCCACACTCTTTCTTTAATCTCTACTAAGCATTTATCCTTTATCTCCCTAACTCTCATCCACCAGATATGAAAAGGAGAAGAAAATGATGCTTGGGTCTATAATCAAGAGGATGATGGAGGAATTTCTCAAAGTCACTCGGTCCTCCTAAGTAACATATCCATACATCTATATTAAAACCAAAATTTCTGCCCCATTTTTTTGCCACGTAAAATTCTATTTAAAGCTTTGTCCCTCCCCTTTTTTAACACCTCCCCCTCTTGAGTCTTTTTTTTTAACAAGTGTCGTTTTTACAGCATTGGAGTAAAAGGCAAAGATTTTATAAAAAAGGGATTAAAGTGAAAAATATCATTTTGAATTAAAGTAAACAAAAAGGACCCTCTCCCTCTTAGCTTTGGTTTTTTTTTTCCCTTTCATTTTCTTTTAAAAAAAAAAAAATTTGTTTGACAATGGAACGATCTTTATTCATTTTAAAGAATAAAATAGTTTGAGAAAAAGCACATATGTGCTGCCATAGTTGTCAGGCCTATTAAAACTAGGAAAAATCTTTGTGCATCACCTCCGATGCACAAAGTCGTGTATCAAACCCGGTCAAGTTTTGAGAAAAAGCATATATTGTGCTGCCGTAGTTGTCAGACCTATTAAAACTAGGAAAAGTCTTTGTGCATCGAAGGTGCACCGCCTTCGATGCACAAAGCCGCGCATCGAGTGCGGCCATTGGCTGTGCGCAATGGCTATGCCCAATACGCACCTTTGTGCACCACCGTGTGCACGGCCAATGGCCATGCTTGGTATGCGGCTTTATGCACCGAAGACGATGCACAAATTCTTTTCCTTAAAACTATACTAATATGAAATTATACTAGCCATGTCTATGTATCGCTAAAGCTTTCTTATATTATATCTATCATTTCATTTGTTCATTCACCATCTTTTTCATACATCCTATGCTCATGCAACCTTGTTATGGTGTATCTCTTGCAAAAATTCTCTGCATCTACCACTTCTCTCACCATATATTCTTTCCTATCAAACAAAGAAATAATATGATAAGTATAATTAATAAAATAGCATTATAACTTAATCCTCTCACATCATCATAGTAAAAATATATACAAAAAATACTCTTTGCATTTTATTTTTTTAAAATAAATAATTAAAACTAATTTAACTTTTACTCAAAGCAGAGAAAGTAGTGCTCTACAAATGTAACATAAGAGAATTTAACACTGAGAAGCTTCAGCTTTAATAGATTTAACTTGAACAAATCTATATAGATTTATTGAAGATAAAATATTTTAATTAATTTGAAGTATTTTTCTCAGAAAGACAATTTAAAGATGGATTTATATCAATCACTCATCTTTGATATCTTAAATTAAGGGCAATCATCTGTACATATAATGCTCGGCTATGGCATATGAGTACTTAAACCACCGTCACTTCATATGAAACCCAAGCCAAGCTATATCATAGAGAGAGAGGGTGCCATACTTTATAGTACAATATTAACAAAACCTCGAAGCTTTTGCTTTTTGAAAAGATACATACAATCGATCGTAAGATTATCGTGTTGGAAATATTTTTGTTTTTATAAAAGCTCTTTCTATAAATTGCTAAAAATTTAATTAAAAAATTTAAATATAAAAATATAAATTTTAAAATAGAAAGAATATTGTCTGGATTAAGGCATGTTAGACAATGCCCTAAGAACTAGTTTTTGCCATTTCATGCAGATTGAAAGCGATCTGTCCCCAAGATACAATGATCCGGCTCGATTCGAATCTCCTATCATGAGCACAATTGTGTGGAAGCGAAACCCAACAACCCCTTCATATGCCCAAAGAAAATTAATGAATATAAAATAACAAGAGAATAAATTCAAAAGAAGAAGATAGAAAACTCTTTCTCTTTTTTTTTTCAACAAGCTTTTGATTGAGATACAAGCACCAATTCCTCGCCAGTATCTCAAAAAATATAGAAAACTTTTAGGATTTTTTAATCTTTTTTAATCCTTAATCCTTTATCGCATATATATAGTTTCTCAAAACATTTTGGCCGTTGGCCTTATGAGCGTTCGCTAAAGCGCCAACCCGCTCCCGTGGGTCCTTTTTTTATTTGAAATTCTTTTTTATTTTTAAAATGGTTAAAAATCAACAATCCCCCATAAAAGTTTTAAATAAAATAAATAAAAATTATAATATTAATTTTAGAGCATCTTATACTGTGCAATAGGTGAGGTGTTCTATGGACTTAAGCCCCACTTAGTGTTGATTGTATACATCTAAAGGAATCATAGTGGATTAAACCTTGCACTAGATCCTTGACTCAGACTTCTACTAATCATACACACAGTATGGATCAATTGGGTTTAAGCGGTCAGCGCATATTAAAGGCCTTGCGCTTAGTACCTTAATTTTTTATGAGAATTTCTTAAGATTAGCTCAAACCTTTAGTCATGGCTTAATATGATGATTCTCATATAGGTAAATCTTTCAAGGATATTTGTGACTAATACCCTGCAGATAACCTATCTTGGATCCATTAAGAGTATGACTCAATCTTACACTGATTTATTTGTCACTTTATAAGAGCACTCATCATAGGGATGGAATGAAAAAAAAAATCAAAAATTGTTCTCTAACACAATCACTCAATCAGTTTCATTTCTACCACATTGAACCTCTTTCATGGGATCTCCAATCACAGAAGTTGGGTATCTACTGCTGGTGATCAAATAATGGGCTTAAGCCACATCCTCCTCAATGATTCTAAGACTCCACTCCTAGATAATCCCTTGGTTAATTGATCTGCCAAATTCTTCTCAGGTTTGACAAATTTCAAGGAGATAACATTATTTTTCTTATGTTGTCTTATAGACTTATGACGAAGTTGTATATGGCGATTTATCTTTTTATTGGTACTCTTTTAATTAGTCAGTCACAATAGATTGATATAGTTGGAACTGGCTTAGGTACTAAAGGTAGCTCTGATATTAGATTTTTTATCCACTCTGCCTCATTACAGATGGCGGTATCTACAGCTATCAACTCGACCTCCATAGTGCTTCTAAAGATAATAGTTTGCCTAGTTGATCCCTAGGCAATAGCAGCAGCATCAAGAAGAAAGAGATATCCGATGGTTGATTTTAGATCATGAGAATCGGTGATCCAACTAGTATCACTGTAACCCTCAACCACCTCAAGGTATTTAGTGAACATCAAAGAGAGATTAAGTATTCCTTTAGATATCGAAATACTCTTTCTAAGGCTACCCAATGAGATTGATTAGGATTTTGATTATATCTACTAAGTCTTCCTACAGTATAGGCAATATCAGGTCTTGTCCTATTTGCTACATACAAGAGAGATCCTATGATTTGAGAATATTTTTCTTTAGATGAAAGCTAGAATCATATGGAGTAGATACTGGTTTAAGATTGGAATAACCAAACTTCTTAATCATTTTTTCATACAGTAAGAAAGAAAGAGAGCTATTCCTTCATGAGACCTGATAAGCTTCATCCCTAGGATTACATTTGTTCACCTAAATCTTTCATATTAAACTTAGAAGAGAGGAAAGATTTAACACTTAAAATAATTTCAAGAGATGTTTCAAAAATTAGGATATCATCAACATATAAGCAAAGAATTACACAATCATTATCGATGATCTTAGAATAGACACACTTATCATGATTATTGATTTGAAATCCAAAGGATAGAATAATCTGATCAAATTTCTCATGCCATTGTTTAGGAGCCTGTTTAAGACCATAAAGTGACTTAATAAGTTTACAAACCTTGTTTTCTTATCCCTTTACAACAAAACTTTTAAGTTGTTCCATATAGATCTCCTCCTCAAGATCTCCATTAAGGAACATAGTCTTCACATCTATTTGATGAATGATTAACTTATGAATGGAAGTAATAGCAAGAAGTGATCTAAGGGTTATTATTCTAGCTATAGGAGAGTAAGTATCAAAGAAATATAACCCTTTCTTTTGGTTATATCCTTTGGCTACTAATCTAGCCTTATACTTTTCTATTAAACCATCAGGTCTAAATTTCTTCTTAAATATCCACTTATATCCTAAAGGTTTGCTACCAGGGGGTAGATCAGATAAGATCCAAGTTTCATTTTGTAAGATTGAATTAAATTCAGAAAGAATAGCTTTCCTCCAAAAAAGAGCATCAGGTGAAGAGATCGCCTCTGAAAAAGAGAAAGGTTCACCTTCGATTAGAAAAGTAAAGAAACCTTCACCAAGGTCTTTTTTCTTTCTTATTCTTGAACTTTTTCTAAGTTCAGAAGGTCCACCTTCATGGTTAGATCTTTTTCTTTTCTTTGACTCATTAAAGGATCCAGCTTCAAAAGAATCATGAACCAAGAAAGGATTAGAAGAGACTTGAATTGGTACTTGGTTCTTGAATGAAAAAATATTTTCAAAATAAGTAACATCTCTTGATTCGATAAGAGTATTATTTGAGATGCCACTTATTTTAGAGTTATCATTAGAAACCTATTGGTACTGCTATCTAAGGAATAACCTATAAAGATAGCATCTACTGTTTAGGCCCTATTTTTCTTCTCTTAGGTTCAGGTATTTCTACCTTAGCTAAGCATTCCCATACTTTAAGGTAATCTAGCCTGTGTTTTACCTAGGGGTGTAACTAAGTCAAGACAGCTCACGAGTAGCTCGAAATCGACTCAAAAAATACTCAAAATCGACTTGCTGCTTATCGAATCGAGCTCGAGCTTGAGTTACTCGAGTATATTATTGAGTCGAGTTCAAGTATTAAAATACTCGGCTCAAAAAGCTCATGAGCTTAATCGAGCTTACTTAATTTATTATTTTACCCTTATAACTATACATATTTACAATATTATCCTAACTATATAATTTTTTTAAAAAAATTTAGTTAAAAATATATTTAATTTTAATTTAAATTTTTTTTAAAAATTTTACATAAAAATTTGAGTCGAGTCGAGCTCGAGTATATCGAGTATTTCATTGAGCTCGAGTTCGAGTTCTAAATAAGAAACTCGATCGAGCTCGAGTCAAGTTTCGAGCTTCAAATTTTAGAGTCGAGTCAAGCTCGAGCTTGGCACTATGTCAACTCGACTCGGCTTGATTACATCCCTAGTTCTACCTTTCCAAAGCTCAAAAGGTATTTTAGAATTATCCTTAAAGGATATCCTATTTAAGATATAACAAGCAGCTAAAAAGCTTCCTCCCATAAGTTTTCGGGTACGTCTGAACTGATTAACATTGAGTTAACCATATCCATTAAGGTACTATTTTTTCATTCAGCTACACCATTGAATGAGAAGAGTATGGTGGGGTAACTTCATGAATAACCCCATATTCTTGATAAAATAGAGTCATTTCATTTGAGGTATATTCATCATCGCGGTCTAACATAAGTTTCTTAAGCTTTTTCTCAGTTTGGGTTTCAGCTTCTACCTTATAATTCTTAAACTTATCTAATACTTCATCCTTAGATTTTATCAAATATATGTGACAATATCGAGAGAAGTCATCAATGAATGTTACAAAGTAATGGCTTTCTTCCTGTGTAGAAAACTTGGTAGAGTCACATACATCGCTATGGACTAATTCAAGAATTGTTGAGCCCCTATTTAATGACTTAAAGGTTTTCTAGGCATCTTGGCTTGAATACAAATCTCACACTTGAACTTTCTATCAATATGAACTTAGGTATTAGATTAAGATTGTCATATGATGAATACGATCAAAATTCACATGACCAAGTTTACTATGCCAAACATTTGAAGATTCAATATTAAAAATAAGAAAACTTTTATTAGATAACTTGAAGGATACATTTAATTTGAAAAGACCTTCACAAACAAAGTCTTTTCTAACAAACTCGTTATTACGAGTAATTATAACTTTATTTGACTCTAGAACAATTTTTTATCCTCTAAATATAAGAAGATATCCACTAATCAAATTTCTTCTAACACTAGGGATGAATAACACTTTGTGAAGGATCCGGATCTTTTCAGATATCATCTTTAGGTCCACTTGACCTTTTTCAAGCACTTGTACTGAAGAATTATTTTCAAATGTTATACCTCCTCCACTTGATTCGTAAAAGGTAGAGAACTAAGAGTGATCAAAACAAACAAGAACATTAGCTCATGAATCAAGCCACCAATCACAAGAAGGTTGGATTGAGTTAATTAAAGATTTTGGATTTACCGACCTGAAAGAAGGCTCAGCATCACTTTTGACCACGTTAACTTATGGTTTGGATAATTTTCTCAATGGTTTAGTCTTCCAATGGTAGCAGTCCTTCGCCACATGATTAGTCCTTCTGCACACAAAGCAGAATATTCCTTTATAATTTTTTGACTTTTGATTCGATCGGTTCTGGTTTGGTCAATTTTGAGGAGGTTTAAGTTATTGATTGGATCTAGATCGAAATTTCTTCTTTTTAAATTCTTCTCCCTAGGTTTGAATTGATTTGGGGTTGAATTTGACTCGGTCAGATGGATTTTAGGTCCAAAATTGGGCTTTTGATTAAGCTTAAGCCGATGTTCTTCTTCAATCCTAATAGAGTTAATCACTTCTGTTAGAGTTAAATTACCTTGCTTATGGCTTAGCTTTCGTGTAAAGAATAACCAAAAAGATGGAAGAGCATCTACTAAGGCTTGGACTTTATAGTTTTCAGAAAAACTACAGTCTCTCAAACTTTCTAAGAAAATCTTAGAATTCATGTATTTGAATACTAATAGGTTTGGAATCCACCATTATGTACTTTCAAAATTTTGAGATGGTGAATTGGTCTAGACTAATATCATCCATCCCATATTCAACCTCAAGGGCATCCCAAAGTTCCTTAGCAGTTTTAGTGGGAAGGTATACATCATAAAGGTTATCAGATAGAGCATTTAAAATTCTCTCTACAATGAAAATCTATTTCTTAGAATGTTTTTGATGTTGAGAAAGAGGAAGTCTCAACTACACTAGAGGAACTTGGTTGGGAATTGAATTTGGGATATGAAAATTCTAAGGCATAAAATAAACCTAAAGTGGTAAGCCAGTATTTTACTTGGCTTTGCCATCTCTTAAAGAATGACCCGTTAAACTTTTCGGGTTTGATTGTACTAAGATCATGAGAACTCATTTTATGAGTATGTTGGTTGTTTAATTCGTTCTGCACACCAAAAAGTTAAAGGTTTAACTTTATAGTTTGAATTTTTTAAATTAGTGGTTTTACAGATATTTTTAGATTTTGAATTTAAATTCAAAAAAATTAAATCTAGAAACTACTTGCAATAATAAGATAATCACTAAGAAAAATTAACTCAAATAATTCAAATTTGAATTTGAGTTTCAAATTTTTTTAATTTTTAAAATTAAAATTTTTATTTTCAAATTTCAAATTTTAGATTTGAATTTTAAATTTTAAGTTTGATATTTTAAATTTGAAATTTGAATTTCAAATTTCAAGTTTGAATTTTAAATTTTAAATTCAAAACCTTTTTAAAAAAAATAAATATTAAGGCTTCTGCACAGATTCAAAAGTAAGGATTTTTTCTTTCAATAACTTATAATGAAAATCTAGCAATTTCTAGTGAAAAGAAAATTAGTCCTTAGCTGCTGAAAAGTTTTTTTTTTTGTAAAAACTATTCCTAAAAATTGCTAGAAATTTAATCAAAAAATTTAAATAAAAATATAAATTTAAAAAAAAAAAAAATCTTGCATGGATCGAGGCATATTAGACACTGTCCTAAGGACTAGTTTTGCCCCTTCGTGCAGGTTAAAGGCGATCTGTACCTAAGGTATAATAATTCAGCTTGATCCGAACCTCCTACCGCGAGCACGATCTTGTGGAGGTACAATCCAATGACTCCTTTAGATGCCCAAAGAAAATAAATGAATATAAAATAACAAGAGAATAAATTCAAAAGAAGGAGATAGCAAACTCTTTCTCTTTTTTTTTTAGTAAGCTTTTGATTGAGACACAAGCACCAATTCCTCGCTAGTATCTCAAAAAATATAGAAAAACTTTTAGGATTTTTAAATCTTTTTAATCCTTAATCCTTTAGCGCATATATATAGTTTCTCAAAACATTTTGGCCATTAGCCTTGCGACCATTCTCAGAATGCTCGTCATGCGAACGTTTGCGGAGAGCTTTTGCGGAACGCTCGTCATGCGAGTGTTCATGAAAAGCATGTCACGCATTCATGGAACGCTCACGATGCTCGTCATGCGAACGTTCATGGAGAGCATTCGTGGAACGCTCGTCACGCGAGCACGCGAGTATTCACAGAACGCTTGCCTCACGAGCGTTCAGCCCGCTCCCCATGCGAGTGTAAATGCTCGCATGTATCCTTTTTTTCTTTGAAACCTTTTTTTCTTTTTAAAATGGTTAAAAATTCAATATGTCGAGAAATGCTCGCTGGCAAGCGTTCAACCCACTCCCCATGCGAGCGTAAATGCTTGCATGTATCTTTTTTTTATTTGAAACTTTTTTTTTCTTTTTAAAATGGTTAAAAAGTTAACATGTGGAATATCTAGTATCATTACGGTCCTTGGAAGGTTTAAACTATTAAAAAATACTCATGTGAACCAACATATGTAAATGTGTATATTTAATTATCATAATGTTAGTCCAATAATAGGTGATCTAATAAAGTTAATTGGATATTAAGGATTATTTTTTTTTGATATGGAACACAATGTGTAGATACCCATAACATAACTCTAATTTTATGATGGGCTGAATATAAACATGATTACATAAAGTCAAATGGTTATGGTCCCTGGTTTGAACACAATTTATAAGAAACGTCTCCTCGGAAAGGTCATGGGTATCTTTTCAGTAAAGAGATGCTTATTCGAAAATCGGAAAGGTTCCGTCTTTTCGAAAAGATCCTACGAAAGGATAAGTTTTTTTATTTAAGCATTTCTAATAACTCCCATCTTTATCAGAAAAATCTTCTGCAATTGTGTTGATAAACCAGAAGTGTCTCCAACCAAAATCAGCCGTCAACGCTATTGCATTCGGTTACAGTATTCTTTATTTTAATAATGGCTGAACAAGGTACGAATTTCACACTTTCTTATATATTTGTTTCGATATTATTGACATAAGGATTCTGGGGCAATGGATTCATATTCGGTTTTCATGAATTCTACAAGTGGTATCAGAGCTACCTTATGTTGTAATATCAAAATAATTTTTTATTTTCTTGTTCATGCCTATCTAAATGAATGAATATATCGTCGAATCCATCTTGTTGTTTTATCTTGTTATGCTTTGAATGATTCGGCGAAGGAGTCCTTGAGACAATAATTGGGTAAGATAAACATCACTGATTCATATGATTTAAATCAGTTGTGGATAATTTTTATTATTATTATTTTAAAATAATTGAATAAGATAAGCATCATTGATTCATTTGATTTAAATCTGTTATGGATGAATGAGAGAATAAGATTTGGCCTAATTTGAGATTGCTAAAGAATTGAAATATTTATATTTAAATTGAAATGATAATGTTTATCATATCCCGTTTCTGAAAGGGCATAGCCATCCGTTGGATTTCCTTTTGTTGAATTTTTTATCCTATCACGTAAAGCTACCATGATTGCACAACAGTGGCTTCAACTTAATGACGTAGGCATGCACACTTTGCATGCATAAAGCTACTGTACATCTGATGAAGCCCCTTAAAAAAATAAATAAAAGGAGATGACGATTACAAAGACCCACGACTGGTCCAAAAGGCCAAGTTAATTAAAGGCAACTTATTAAATAATAATAATAATAATAATAATAATAATAATAATAAGTTGCTCTTCATATAGCCTATTATTACTGTCATTAAGAAACTTTTGGTAAACTAAAGTATTAAATTATTTTCATTCAGAAAATAATTCAAAAAAAATTATCGAGTTTAATTAAAGTATATCAATTTTTTAGAATAGATTGACTGAAGTATCATCTCGCCAAAGTGAGCTCTCATGTGTAGGTTAATTTATTTGAAAAATTGAGCAGGTAGTATGTATGTAATTTATGCATTTTCTTAACCGGTCCTAAAGGAAGGTGGGAATTTGGCCAAATTGCATGCATACCTGTGGTAATGAATATGTGATAGTTATAGGGATTATCCATGTGGGCAATAGGTCGGTCCCAAAAGAAGACTATTGCTTGACCGGACTTACCATTAGTATTTGATTACTACACCAAGTTATCGCTTACAAGTTAATATTGGTGTCCAAAGACTAGATATTAATGTTGTGTAGATTTTTTGTGATGGGATTTAAATTAAATTTAATGTTTTATTTTGGTATGATGTGAGTATAATTTTTTTGTATTTTTATTTTTATTCAGCTACATTATCTGCTTCTAATATATCTGCTAGCATTAATTCGATTCCTATGCTTAATGGGGCCAACTTCAAGGATTGGAAAGAAAATGTCATGATTGTTCTTGGATGTATGAACTTGGATCTTCCATTAAGAACTAAACACCCTGCTTCTCTTATGGAAACTAGTACTGCTGAAACCAAGCGGGAATATGAGAAATGGGAGCGTTCAAATCGCATGAGTCTAATGATTATCAAAAGAGGCATTCCAGAAGCTTTTCTAGGCACTATGGCCGATATTGATACAGCTAAAGGTTTCCTTGATAAGATCAAAAAACGTTTTGCTAAAAACGATAAGACGAAAATGAGCACGCTTTTGGCAAGCTTAGTTTCCATGAGGTATACAAGCAAAGGAAACATTCGGGAGTACATTATGGAATTGTCTCACATTGCTTCTAAGCTTAAGGCACTAAAGTTAGAGCTTTCAGAGGACTTGCTCGTTCATTTGGTGCTAATTTCTCTTCCAGCACAATTCAATCAATTCAAGGTCAGTTACAACTACCAAAATGAGAAATGGTCTCTCAATGAGCTCATTTCATTTTGTGTACAAGAGGAGAAGAGATTGAAGCAAGAGAAAACCGAGAGTGCTCATTTGGCCACTTCCTCTAAGAGCAAGAAAAGAAAGAAGGATAAAAAGGCTGCTGAAGGTCCTTCACAAAAGAAGCAGAAGAAATCTGAGGATGATTGTTTTTTCTGTAAGAAATCTGGACACATAAAGAAGGATTGTACCAAATACAATGCATGGCGTATAAAGAAAGGTACTTTTCTTACTATGGTTTGTTCTGAAATTAATTTAACTTCTGTACCTAGAAACACTTGGTGGTTAGATTCTGGTGCTACTATTCACATAAGTTTTTCCATGTAGGGTTGCTTGAACTACTGAAAGCCAATTGATGCTGAAAGATTCATCTATGTGGGCAATAGAGAATCGATAGAGGTGGAGGCTATAGGGTCCTTTAGGTTATTACTTAAGATAGGACATTATTTAGAATTGAGAAACACATTTATTGTACCGTCATTTAGACAGAATTTAATTTCTATTTCTACATTGGACAAATATGGATACTTTTGTTCTTTTGGAAATAATAAAGTTAGTGTTTCTTTAAATTCTACTGTTATTGGTACTGGTTCCTTGTCTTACTACGATAACCTTTATATACTTGACACTATTACTCTATTCAATAAAACTTTGCATGTTTCTTTTAGAGGTACAAAACGTAAATTAGCTAATGAAAATTCTACTTCCTTATGGCACAAGCGATTAGGTCACATCTCTAAAACGAGAATAGAAAGGCTTGTGTCAGAAGGAATTCTGGATTCTATTAATTTCACAGACTTCAATATTTGTGTAAATTGCATTAAAGGGAAACAAACCAACAAAAGGAGATTACTAGCTAATAGAACTTCGGATGTCTTAAAACTCATCCATACAGACATATGTGGACCATTCCCTATGGCTGCTTGGAATGGTCAAACATATTCCATATTGTTTATAGACGATTACTCAAGATTTGGCTATTTGTATCTCATTAAAGATAAGTCCAGTGCATTGGATATATTCAAAACTTTTAAAGCTGAAGTTGAAAATCAACTTAACAAAAAATTAAAGCCGTTAGATCTGACTGTGGTGGAGAATTCTATGGCAGATATGATGGATCAGGTGAACAACGTCCAGGACCATTTGCCAAATACCTAAAGGAATGCGGTATAGTCCCTCAATACACCATGCCAGGCTCTCCAAACATGAATGGTGTTGCTGAGAGATGAAATCGGACTCTTAAAGATATGGTAAGGAGTATGATAAGTCATTCAACCTTGCCAGAGTCATTTTGGGGAGAGGCACCTAAGACTGCAGCCTATATTCTCAATAGAGTACCAACTAAAGTAGCCACTAAGATCCCTTATGAGCTTTGGACGGGTAAGAAACCAAGTTTAAAGCATTTGCATATTTGGGGATGTCCAGCTGAAGTAAGGCCTTATAGGCCAAGTGAAAAGAAAATGGATTCCAGAACTGTAAGATGCTACTTTATAGGTTACTCTGAACGATCTAGGGGTTTTAAGTTTTATGGTCCCACTACCAAAGCAATTTTTGAATCGGGAATAGCAGCGTTCTTTGAGGATATAGAGTTTGAGGAAAGAAATCAGTTAGAGACTATCTTTGAAGAAGAATCAATTTTGATTCCTACCATTACTTATAACAATGATCAGGATCAGGTTATAATTCCTGTCATTGATCAAGGAGTAATTCTGGAACTTCAAGATGATGCAGAAAATCTTTCTAATCAGATTGAAGAAATTGTTCCTAATGAACAATCTCAAGAACAAACTCAACAGCCTCAAGAACAAGTGCCATTAAGGAGATCCACGAGAGAAAAGAGAAAGGCAATTTCAGATGATTTTATAGTGTTTCTCCAAGAACATGAGGATAGTTTTGACTTGACAGAAGATGATCCTATCAACTTCTGACAAGCTATGGAAAGTTCTAACTCTCAAGAATGGATCAATGCTATGAAAGACGAGATGAAGTGCATAAAAGACAATGACGTTAGGGATCTCGTTTCATTGCTGACGGAAAGAAATCCATTGGTTGCAAATGGATATTTAAAACCAAGTGGGATTCGAATGGCAATGTAGAGAGTATAAAACTCGTCTTGTTGCAAAGGGCTTTACTCAAAGAGAAGGCATTGATTTCAAAGAGACTTTCTCTCCAGTTTCAATAAGAGACTCTTTTAGGGTCATCATGGCATTAGTGGCACATTTCAACCTTGAGTTGCATCAGATGGATGTAAAGACGACGTTTCTCAATGGTGACATTGATGAAATAATTTATATGAAGCAACCAGAGAACTTTTGTCTGGTGATCCAAAGAAAATGGTTTGCAAACTTAAGAAATCCATCTACGGGCTCAAGCAAGCATCCCGACAATGGTATTACAAATTTCACCAAGTAGTACTCTCATTCGTTTTGAGATGAATGTGGTTGATGATTGTATATACCATAAGTTCAGTGGGAGTAAATTTATTTTCTTAGTACTGTATGTCAATGACATTTTACTTGCGAGTAACGATA
This sequence comes from Calamus simplicifolius, assembly GCA_900491605.1. Lineage (NCBI taxonomy): Eukaryota > Viridiplantae > Streptophyta > Magnoliopsida > Arecales > Arecaceae > Calamus > Calamus simplicifolius. The sequence goes on along the minus strand of UESW01002222.1, from coordinate 69,436 downwards.
GAGCTTATTAGATGAAACCAAGAGATTTCTATCAAACAAATTTGAGATGAAAGATCTTGGTGAAGCATCTTTTGTGTTAGGTATACAGATACATCGAGATCGTTTTCGAGGTGTCCTTGGGTTATCACAAAAGAACTATATCGATAAAGTTCTCAAAAGATTCGACATGCAAAATAGTAAACCTTTGGAAGCCCCGATAGCTAAAGGAGAAAAGTTTAGTCTCAATCAGTGTCCTAAGAATGACCTTGAAGTTCAGGAAATGAAGAAATATCCCTATGCATTAGCATTAGGAAGTTTGATGTATGCTCAAGTTTGCACTCGTCCTGATTTGGCTTTTATTATTGGGATGTTGGCAGATATATGAGTAACCCTGGAATGGATCATTGGAAAGCAGCCAAGAGGGTTATGCGCTACTTAGAAAACAAAGAACTACATGCTCACATATAGAAGGTCGGATAGTTTAGAGATCATCGGGTACTCCGACTTAGATTTTGCTGGATGCCAAGACAGCAAACGATCCACTTCAGGCTATATATATATGTTGGCTAGAGGAGCTATTTCCTGGAGAAGTGCTAAGCAGACACTCATAGCCTCTTCAACCATAGCAGTAGAATTTATAGCTTGTTATGAGGCATCCAACCATGGGATATGGCTGCAAAACTTTGTCATAGGGCTGCGTATAGTTGAAAGTATTGCAAGACCACTCATGATATATTGTGACAATAACTCAGCAGTAATGTATTCGAACAACAATAGAAGTTCGTCTAAGTCAAAGCACATAGACATTAAATTTCTTGTTGTAAAAGAAAGAATTCATAGTAAATAATATGTATAGAACATATAGGTACCGATTTTATGTTGGCCGACCCACTAACTAAAGGACTTACACCCAAGGTCTTTCATAAACACATTAATCAAATGGGTGTTGTATTATTTAATGATGTTTTGGTTTAGTGGGAGTCTGTATTTTATACGACAGTTTCTGCAGAAATAAAGATTTAGTGTTTTATTTACTTTGATTCATATGGAATAAAGTTTGATCTCGCTAAAGAAAAGGATCAGTTGAAAATAGACATATTCAGATCACATTACATACAATTTTCATGCTACACAACCATATTTGATCTATGTCGTTTGGTTGTATTAGTGTATGTGACCATTGATGGTCCAGCTACTACCAATGTGAGCGAAGGCTGCTTTGATCCTACACTAGTGTAATCAATGGACCAAATTGTTCAGAATCCTTAAGTTATGATAACAAAGGTTTTGAATACTCATAAGATAGTGCACATTTATCTGGTTACATATGAGGTCCAAGTGGGAGATTGTTGGAAAATACTCATGTGGACCAACATATGTAAATGTGTATATTTAATTATCATAATGTTAGTCCAATAATAGGTGATCTAATAAAGTTAATTGGACATTAAGGATTAATTTTTTTTTGATATGGAACACAATGTAGATACCCGTAACATGACTCTAATTTTATGATGGGCTGAATAGAAACATGATTACATAAAGTCAAATGGTTATGGTCTCTCGTTTGAACACGATTTATAGGAAACGTCTCTTCGGAAAGGTCATGAGTATCTTTTCAGTAAAGAGATGTTTATTCGAAAATTGAAAAGGTCCCGTCTCTTCGGAAAGGTCCCTACGAAAGGATAAGTTTTCCTATTTAAGTATTTCTGATAATTTCCGTCTTTATCAGAAAAATCTTCTGCAATTGTGTTGACAAATCGGAAGCACCGTCTCCAACCAAAATCAGCCAACAACGCTATTGCATTTGGTTACAATATTCTTCATTTTAATAATGGCAGAACAAGGTACGAATTTCGTACTTTCTCAATTATATATTGTGTTTCGATATTATTGACATAAGGATTTTAGGGCAATGGATTCGTATTTGGTTTTTACAAATTCTATCATAAACTTCAAATGTTAACCGATGCTAAAGGTCTAAACTTAGTCAAGGTGCTAAAAAAATCTAAAGATCCGATCTTCTATAATTCTCTTTTTTTTTTTTCACTATTCCTTAGCATTAGTGCTAACATGAATCAATATATATAAACGAATTTGGTTATATTGAAATATAGCCAAGTCTAAGATTCAGTCACCTTTTTTACACTTAAAATCCATATGGATTGCGAAGCTACCCATTCTTTTTCATTTTTTCGGTCTTTGGGGTTTATAAATTATGAATCTAAGAATAAAAAAGATGATCAATTTTAAACTTGGCTACATTTGAATATAGTCAAGCCTAGCTCATATATATATATATATATATATATTCTAAAATGTTAGTTGCTATCATGACAGGGTAAAATGCATTGAAAGATTAAAACTTTAAGTTAAAATTTGAACCTTTTTTACCACATGGAGCAGTTCCTTAGCAGTGGAGGCATACGTCACAAGGCAGAATTGCTCCACCCTTGCCCCAAAGATAGGATTCTAGCAAAACAATCAGATACTTAATCAAAATCCAAACTTTAATGACAAATAGGCCATGATGAAATATGCATTGCAAAAAATAGACAAAGATAACCCACTAGCATTCTAAGTAGAGCAACAAATAAAGAGCACCGTAACATTGTGCATCAATAAAAAACTTCAGTAGAATGCTTTTAGAAAATGAGCATGTCATATAAACACAAAAAAAAAGATGAAGTATGCATTCAAGCAAACACCAAAATAGCCTTTAAGAGAGAGAGAATAAAGGTTTTCACAACCAAAGTATTAAATTTACAAACAAAAATATCCTTCTTCAATAGCAACATAGAGTCCAGTCCACTGACATCATGACTACAAAGAAAAGGGGATACAAAATCCATAATATCATAGCAAATTTCAAGAAACAACACCGGCATTATAGAGATTTGAACAAAAATAGATAAAAAAAACAAGAAAAGAGAAGAGATTCAGTTGAAAACCTGCTTCACCTTCACAATCACCTTCATGAGCTTTCTTTCAAAACTGTTCAATCCCATACGTTGGCAATATGTAATTAAATTTTAAGAAGTCAAACACTATAAATATAATTTGATAAAAACCTAGTTCAACATTCTATTGTAATCGAAAACCTTTAAAAAAAGACCTTTAAAAATGCATAAATAATAAACAAGATATCATAAACCAAACACAAACACTTGTTTTCTAGTAGAGGGGTCCTCAGCTTCATATGCCTTTAGTTTTCATCAATGATTTAAGATTCTCAAAATTCATGCCATCATGGGACCCTTCCAACATCCAAATGCTAAATTAAATCAAATCCATAAAAAAAATCAAAAGAGAAAATGTTTGTGTGAAACATGCAAGAACTATTGCAAAATACTTATGCTAAGGTCCAAATACAAGCATAAAGTAAACTTGAAAAGAATATACGAATATTTAGGCATCAAATAATAAAAGAGATAGAGTTTATGCCATATAAATATTAAATATATAATATCTATAGTTGTAAGTAGGTTTATCATTGCAGAATATTGACTTCTCTATTAAATATGGAAGTAATATACAAGAAGAATCAGATTTCAATGTCTATATATGAATTGCATGTTCAAAATTATAAGAAATTCTGTCATCTCTAAAAATAAGAAAATTGGTGGTAGGCTTTATAGCTTAATATCATTTATTTTAGTGTACAATAATAGGAAAAAAATGCTGCAAAAGCTGTAGTAGATAATCAAAAGCTATATAATAAAGGTATTACTAACAACAAATTGCAAATTTTTTGTTGCTGAATGTCTTTTATTTATAATATGAAAATATAATTTTTATTTATAATTAAATGTTTCATATCACTGAGATTCATTATTTAAGTTGTTCGTTGTCCCTTAACGATGTATTCAAAAGATTTTTCTTCAATTTTGCTAAGCCATCTATTACAATCAAATCATGGTTGAAACTTTATTGAGCTTGGAGATGGTCATACGTATCTATGAAATATTTTATTCTTCACTTACATTTTTGCAATATCATACTACCAACTTACTTTCTATTGTATATTGCAATGAAGTAGCTTGTTTACATGTATGCTATCTTGCTTTCTTCAAATTATAAAAAAAAAAATAAAACTCTTTTTTAATTATATTCTTGAAGCAAACCTAATATCAATATAATATAATTTTTCAGTTATACTATGGTACAATCGATAAAACAATGTATAGTTATATATTGTTAGGTATTTCCAATAACTAATATGCATTTGAGAGTTTGTAACGTACATTATATTTAAGTGAATGATTGGTTGCCAAAATGCATACCGTTTTTTTTAAAGATTTTTTTATTTAAAAATTATTTTTTAGAAGTATAAAAGATATTTTTAAAATAATATGAAATAGACCGCAGGTTTACCGTTTTGTTATGTGATGAGATGAGGTTTTTTATGAAATTATCTTTTAAACAAAAAAAAAAGGTTGCCGCATCTATTAAAGAAATAATTTATATTCTGATATAACTTCAAATCAAAGAGATGATTTTTAAGTGAGAATTTATTTTAGTTTGGCATGGTGTAAATGATTTGAAATTATGTAAATAATTTTAAATTATCTTATTATTTTCAAACAAAATCTCATTTCAAGTGAAATTTTAGAATGAAGGGACGTGTAGAAAATAATAATAATAATAAGCTGAGGTGGCCATGTGGCATTGTGGCATCCGGCATGGCTCATTTCATATTATTTTACGAAATAATTTTTCCGGAATTATTCTTTTCTTGTCATGTGGAAAAAAAAAATCGAAGATCCGATCCGGTCAAAAGTACCGAGGTTCACCGCTGCCGCCCACTGGGAGAAGAATAGGGAGGAGGGCGGCGGCCGGGCGGGCGCAGATCAGCTATGCAATTTTTCGGAGGGTCGTCGGCGTCGGAGATCGCCCCATCCCCGGCAGCGCCGCCGGGGACGGCGACGGGGCTGGCAGGGAACAACGCAAATATGCTGTACGTCTTCAACCGGAGCGGGGCGTGCCTTCTGTACAGGGAGTGGCACCGCCCCCTCCACACCCTCGACGCCCAGCAGGACCAGAAGCTCATGTTCGGCCTCCTCTTCTCCCTTCGCTCCTTCACCGCCAAGATGGATCCCACCAGGTTCCTTCCCTCCCCCCCTTTTCCTTTTTAGATTCGAGCCCTAATAAACCCTCCTTTTCTTTGGAGCAGCGTCGATAAAGGAAATCTTGGGGTGCCTCTGCTCCCGGGACAAGGCTGCTCCTTCCACAGCTTCGGCACCAACACCTACAAGCTAAGCTTCATGGAATGCCCTTCCGGGATCAAGGTCATTTGTTCTGTAACTTCCTTTACGTTCGATCTGTTCGAAATTATTTGATGAGTGTGGAAATCTTTTGTTTAGCCTGCTCTACAAGGATCAAATTTGAGGAAACTGCATATGATCGTAGTTGCCATGGTGTAAAACTGTTGGATTTGAGAACACTGAGCCTTCCATGCGCTCTACAAGATTCTAAGAGCAATAGCAGTAAATAAGGTCATTTTGTATTGTTAAATTTGGGGAATAATTTTGTATGTTAGAACATTATTACTGGATGTTTGAAGGAATGAAACATAAAGATGTAGACTTTGGAGTTCAATGAAGCATACAGGTGGAGACTTTTCAGTTATGTGTTGTAAGATGTTCATCCATCTCATCTGTGCATATGCATTGATATTCCATCTTCACAGCTCCCCATGTATTCTTTATGCTAGAAAGTACAAAAGTTTCTTTGTTAGGTATTACGAGCGTTATTAGAGCAACTTTCGGGTTGTCACTTGACTTTTTTTGAGTAGATTCTAGGCCATGTTTGGAAAAGAAAGAAGTGGGGAATGTAGAATATTGTAATTCTCAATGTACCAATATGACCCCTTGAGATCAATGAATTTGAAGTACGATTAGTCTCTTGAGCTTTTGAGATTTGAATGTCAGAAAATAAGTATTTGTGGATCAGACAAAATGCTTGGGACTTGGTGCATAAATTATTAATATTCCTTGAGCTTTTAGAAGGGAAACAATGATGCTAGTTCTTGTTAGCCGTATATTAAAAGAGAATTTGAAACTGGACACAAAAAAAAGTGATGTTCTGGATATAGAGGTACTTCAAAGAAAGAAGATTTAGTAGTTATTTTCTAATTTTGGTAGGCTAGTGTGTAATATCATTTTCATGGTTAGGATGTCCATGGATGACTTCAGGAAGAGAGATACTTGATTTTGGTTATTTAGGAATCACTTTTGCTAATATCATGGAATGTTTTGGCATTGAACTCATACAATCCAGTCATGGTTTAAAGTGGTGCTGTATATGGAATAATTTGGGGCTTCATATTTTATCTCAATTTTTTAATTAATTATTTCCTGATTGAATTTCATTTTGGTTTCAAAATATTAAGAAGTCATGCTGCCTCATATTGAAGCCTCATCATCTACATAATAACCTTCCTGAACAATTTAGCTTATAGCAAGCTGCTTTTCATTTATGGCCGTATTTGGATTAGCTATTGGCTTAGCTATTGACCAACAGCTAGTTATGTACATAGCTCTTGGCAAACGATGACTTAAAGGTGCCCCAATAGCAATCCAAATAGGGCCTTAGTCTTTAAGATATCTTGTTGCTCCTTCACTGAATCTGCATGATTTCCTTGCGCATACGTACTTTGTATTCGCTATCTTTATGTTATTGCTTCACTAAATGGCTTCTGACTGGACTATTCATCTGATATGACTATAAACAGTTTACTGAATGCAGCACTAGTTAAATATTCTCCAGTCATTTTCATGACTTATGAAGCTACGAATTAGAGTTGATATAATTGTGAACTCATGGATACATTTCATTCTTTATAACCAGTTGGTTTAGATGTTACATATTTGTAATCTTTTTGTTTCATGTGAGTACTCACTTCTCTTGCCGCAAGGTTATGGACTTGTATTTTACTTATTTTTACGCTAAATTTCTTAGTTAGTTGCTTCATAACATGTACATAGCTGACATTCTTAATCTTGTTACAAGATTATGGTTGTATCTTACCTCTTTTTGATAGCAGATAGCTTTGCCATCAGCTTCATAATTGCAAATGCTGGCATTTACCTATTCCTCTGATGCAGATTATTTAATTACTCATCCCAAGACCGGTGATATGCGGGAAGCGCTGAGATATATATACAACAATTATGTGGAGTATGTTGTAAAGAATCCCCTCTACGTTCCAGGGACTCCAATCAAGTATGATTCCTACCACCTGTTATAAAATATTTGCTATTCTTTTTTATGTGCAAATGTATTGAATCGAATTGATTTGTAGCTCCATATCATGTTCATTAGATTTAAGCACTGGCGTTGGTATCCCATCTAAAATCTACTTGGGTCCATTTTCTTGAGCATTGTTTGCATGCCTTATGTCATGTTATCATTCCATACCATTATTATATGTCAGTGGTTTCTTAATCTAGACACTTTTGTGCTTTTCGATCTGGAAGGTTTAAATAAGCCTTCCTGGACGGATGAAAGCAAGCTTATGTGTATTTGCACATTTCAATATATAAAATTAATTCTAGACTTCTATTGCCCAACAACAGGTTCCAGGCACTTGCCTATGTTCCAACATAATTTGTATTAATGAATAGTAGAGTCTGAATGTGCTGATGAAGGATTTCTTGTCTCCGCAGATTATAGAATCATGAACTATGAAATATGATCTGAAACCAGTCCAGAAATGAAAGGAACAAATATGACTGTTGAAAATTGCTATCTGCGGTGCATATTCTAAAGATATGGCTGCATATGGCCAAAGGGATGCTTGGTTACACTTCAAATCAAACTAATGTCTTTGAATATAGACATTTGGAAAATATTGTACTGTGAAACTTGATCTGATCCGGCATGGTAATCAAAAGGTTTATACCAAATGTCAGATATCGACGTCTTCCTCTGATTTTAAAGCATGACAAGATGACTTTCAGCAGGTGTGCATGCATGTGCATATCCACAGTTACATTTTTTTATTTAAATCCTTTTCCATACTTCCACTCAGATTTTCTAAGTTTTTTTTGCCCTCTATTTTCAAAATTCCTCAACCAAGTTGAGCCCCTATCCTTGCCAAGTTCTCTCATGCACCCCTTGAAACCAGCTTTTGCTATCTTGTTGGTAATTCAATTCTCCACCACTTCTCTTGATTGCTGTAGCTCATAATAGTTAATATATGCACTTACCTCTGACCATATCCATCATATTTCAACCACATCAACATCTGAAGACTGCAAAGTAGGCACAGTATAAATGCTAAACCGAATCATCCTTTCTTACTGTTGGACAGATTTGGTTCAAATTCAGCATGCTGGTTTCATGCCATGCATCTTGAAATATGTGGCGGAGAAATGAGTAATCCACACATATTGCAAAACTTATATTCTTCATTTCTGCAAATTGATTCTGAGGTTGTGAGTCTACTTTGAAAGATCTCATATTTTGTCTAGTATATCTTCTATTTAATAGCTACTGTTTAGTTCTCTATTTTGAACCCTTCTAGTGCAACACGTTGAAAAGTTAAGTTGTACTGTGTCCATTCATTTCATCTTACCTTCTCATCCTTAATCCGTAGACTTTATAGAAGTGGCTTAATTTCCTGATTTTTCAATTTCAAAATAAGCCTAATTAGATTTCTCTTTCAAAGGCTTAAAACATGCTAGAATTCCATAGAATAAGGAAATAAAAAAGCTTCTTAAAAAAAGTAATCTTAGTATATCTGGACTCTCAGAACTTTTAAGGGAGGAGGAAAGATATTACTGAACCGAGAGACAAAGAATTATTTTCATATTTTTTTAGAACTTAGATTTTAGTTAAAAGTATATCAAATTTAAAATCTTTAGTGGCCGCATGCATCTGTATGTGTATTATAACTGGTACACTAATAAATACATCATTTTCAACATCCCAGTTTTATTAGAGCTATTGGGTTTCCATTTATTTCTTCCCATTGGGATTCTTCCCAATTGGGAAGACTTTTCATACACGGTTAATAGGATGCCTTGGAAGCTATATATGGAACCCAATTAAGAATCTGATTTATCAGAAAAGAGATTCCTATCTTTCCTCCCTACAATCATTTGCATTTGACCTCAGGCAGCTAATTTTTTTTGTGTCTTGGGATCAGATCGCTGTTACACCAGAAGAAGTGTAGATTACACTTAGAGTGGTAGTTCATCACTCCTCAAACCACAACACAACCTATTTTTCTCATGATTATAATTATTTCTGTCCTAATATCTCACACTTAAATGTATTAAGGAGCATTTATATTCCACTTGCTTTGGAAGGCATTTTAAAATTTTTCACCCAGCATTATTCCTTACACACAAGCAATACTTGTATACAAATGTGGTGTGTACATTGATTGATTAATTGAGAATAGTGTGAAAATATTAGTGTCTGCAGATTTATGACATATATATTCATCCTCAGATCCAGACATATGCCAGTGGTACATTCATTGCATTTGCTGGTGTTTCCCTGAATTTACAATGGATGTGTGCGTGAAAACATTGCATCAATGCTAGTGAATACAATGGATGCAACAGTGTTGTATCAATACATGTGCTGAGCTCATGCTATGTGGTTTCTATAAGATGAGCATCAGATAGCTGGCTGTGAAGCCACCAATCATGGTGGTTTGATGTAAATTTGATAAAATACTCCCTGTTTTGATTTATGAACTTCTTTCTCTTTCTTGGTCATATTTGGGAGTAGTTGGAGGGGTGTACTTACTATTAACATGCATAGAAGGGAGGTAGGATGCATGGCCTTGCATTAAACGTCCAGCTATTCTGGACATTTTGTTGTGTGGTAGGGGGAATGCACTCATCTAGTCATCCAAACAAGTCTGCGTGCATACATTATTACATGCTTGTACTGCTGCAAGGTTGCACTCATCCATACTTAAATTCATGCGTACATATGCAAGTGTGTCAGCCAATATTCATGAATATGTTATTGCATAAATCAACCTACATGCACTAATATATGTTGTTATCTTGATATTCCATGACTTGCCTGGTTGTGAGTTATCTTGTTTTTGAATAAAATCACCAATAGCTCATTCAAATTAAATATTTTTTCCCCTTTGTGTTGCCATCTGTATTTTTGGTATGTTTCGCTAGATATTGCTCTTAGTATGTGATTAAACTGAGCCAACCCCATGTAGTTGGGAAAAGGCTTAGATGAGTTGAGTTGAGTAGATGTAATTAAACTGAGCACATAAATTAGCTATCTATTTTTTGATGCAACAATTGTGTGCAGTTCAAATATGAATCCAACTCTCTATGCTATTTCAACACAACTCAATTAAACCTTGCTCTCAAGCTAGTTGGGATTGTGTGCATGAATCCTTTTCCTCTATTCTGTCTGCTTTAGAATCATACTTTTTGAAAATATTGGTTTATCAAGTGCTTTCCAACCACTTCATCCTATATAGTTTTCAATCTGCATTTACCCCCTTTCTCTTACATATATTAAATCACTGTGCATTGCTTGGTATACATTGTATATGTCCAAGCTATTTAAGTTGTTCCTCTCAATTTGTTCTTTATTGGTGCTACTTTCATCTCTTTTTTTTATTATAATGCATAACTTTATTTCTTATTTCATATTTTTTAATATAATTATATATTGAATTCAATATTTTCATTCGAGTCATGTTCATCTTATGCACATATTTTTTAAATTGCCTAACATTTTATACTATAAAACATAGCTTATCATATGGCTGTCCTATAAAATTTTTCCTGCAACTTAGCAGGCATCCTACAATCACATGATATCCCAATTTTGTAAATGGTTGACTCTCTGTACTACTGTCTCCTACCAAGGAAAGTGGTGCTTTCTAGTGTATTTGCACTACAAATGCTGGATGATTATTACTCCAAATTATCTAATTACCTATGCAAACTCAGCCAATATTAGTTGCTAGTCTCATGCGTGCATCTTAATAGCATTTCAATTTAATTATACGAACTTCAATTAGAAACAATTTTCAACTTTACAACAAAAAGATGGTAATAATATGTTGCACTTTTCATTTGCAGTTCATCCATGTCAATGTGCTCTCTCTCTCTCTCTCTCTCTAACCCCCCTCCCCCCAATGTGTGTGTTCTCTTTGAAGATACAGGTATATGTAATGCCTTACTGCGTTTTATCTTTCTGTAGATGTGAGCTCTTCGATACAAATCTTGACCAATATGTGAAGACTTTGATATAGCTTGCCAAAAGCTGAGGTAATTTCTAATCACATCATGATGTTTATAAATAAATCTGTTTCCTGGATATGATTTTACATGTTTCTGAGCACGGGTAGCAACTCTACACTTTTTTCCTACATGAAGACTTGATTGAACCACCTGCTTAATGGGCAGCTGGGTATTTGCGTATTTGGCTTCTTTCTTCTTCTCTGTTTAACTTGTTTGTGTTCACTAATTAAGTCAATTTCATATTCTCATTTATATGTATAAAATCAGTTGTCATTGTTCTCATTTATTGTGCCGCCTTGATGGTTGACTAATGAACACTAAATCTGTGCTAGCCATCGGCATGTTCAAGTCATTTATGAGTTTTCATTACCTGCAGGACTGGCTGTCAGAACTGCTGTCATAGTCGTAGATCATTTACTGCAACCGAGAACATCAGCTTATTAGAACATCTTACATACAGATGACTCAGGATATACTGAAAGCCTGGAATGGATGGAGGCTTTCGTTCTTGGCTGGTCGTATTCTACCGGATGATATACGGATGTGCCTTACTATTGTAAGACAATCTTTCTTGTTGCTTAGTTTTTGGATGCTGGAGTTGTGCAAAAGTCTAGTAGATTCAAATAAAGGCGATTAGCTTGCCCCAGATGGAAGAATTTGGATGACTTATCCCAGGGTGTTTGTTTTATTTTTGTACCAAATATCACAGAACCAAATCTGAGGAGATTTCCTTTGTGTTTGACTCTCTTTTTTTTTCCAGATAAAATTCCGTCATGGTTTGAGTTGATGTAGAAAACTATTATGGTAGTTTGTTTTTTATGATGTTTTTGGTTATTTGAGCTACTTTCTTTCCTCAACTTTCACTAATCTCTTAAATGTCTCGCAAGCCCAGCTACTTCCTCTGCCTCATGACTGTTCCCAGGTTTTTCTGCATTGGTGTGGAAAACAATGGCCCTGATTGAAAGTGTATTAATAGGTAGCCTATGATTGCCTTTCCTTTCTTGTAGCCATACAAGGATAGGATGCCAGGTTTGAGAACACCCTGTTCAAATAATATGCTGGAAGTTATGCTTACTAATGCACTTGTTATTGAATAGATCAGAGTACAAAAAAAAAAAAAAAAAAAGCACGCCCATACGCGCAAGGCATGATTGTGTTCAATTCATTAATAATATAAAGGTGGTATTTTCGATCATGGCGCCGGGCATCTCCTTTTCTAGTGGTGGCAGATTATCGAAATTGAATAGATGTCTATCATCTATAACCATGATTATGATTGACAAGCTTTAGCTGGCTATCTGAGCTCCCACTCTCCAGGAAATCGAGATGGGATACTCAACCTTTCTTTGAACCATATATCTTGTAAACTGGTGGGTCATTTGGCTTCTATGAATTTTTCAAATCACCCATGATGAACTCCAGATTTGCTTTTACTTATGGATATTCTCATCATTACATTTGTGTTCTCTCTTTTTTTTTTTTTTTTTTTTTTATGGCTATTGCATGTACACCATATATTGCTCCACTAAACATATCCTTTTTTTTTTTTAACCCGGTTTGCTATACTTAAATTTGCTAAATCCAATTCAACTCATTTAAATTTTTTTTTCAATTCTATGGCATTGGCTACATGAATCTCCTTACTTCACTTCAAGACTAAATTAATATTTTAAAATATTTAGTTTTTCACATAATTTTATTAAATAAGTTAATTTTAAAAAAATATGTTAATTATTAATTATTTAATATATATTTTTTAAATTTAAATTTGGTATTGATCTTGGCGCATTTTGTACTTAAACTTCCTAAATAGCCAAAATTTTACAGCACATTGAAGAGAAAGGGAGTGGCACCAATCATTGAACCCACGCCATAATTATCATAACAGGGCTCTCTCCTGGACAGGAGAGCGTCGGCAAATTTTATAATAATTTTTCCTTCGTGTTTTATCTTTTTGTTTATTGCTTCATGGGAAACGGAAACTACAGATAACGCACATCAACAGTATTGAGGACTTTGATTCCTTGAAAGATAGTAAAGAATTATAATATTGTTATGAATTTTTCTCATTCTCTCTTTCTAATGGCTACAACAAATTGTATTTTCAAGATTAATCTTTTTTTAATATTCCACGTGTGCATAAAGGTATGGCTTCATCTTTAATTATAAAAGATCACATTTGAGATAAAAAAAATACATATACTTTCTTATAAAACAATATATATATTTTTACTATTTAGTGCATATTCACATTTAACTCACTCTATAGTTGGACAAGTGGTGCCCTTTTCTACAATTTTTAATTATGGCCTTTGATACCTTGAAAGATAGTAAAGACATTTATTTACATTCATCGATATTTCTTTCTTTTAATCGCAGTGTCATGTACATAGCCAGAAAAATTAAGTATAGATGACATCAAAAATCCACTCCAAATTCTTCATACTTAAGCAAGGCGTTACATCCATTTATGTTAGGTTAATAACTTAATATTATTATAAAAATGCTGTTGTGTCGCTAATATTCGATGGCTTCCACGTACCCATCTCAGCTGGTTCAAGAAGGTATTTCTTATTTAAGTAGTGTGTATTTTTTATTTCTAACTTCTTTGCCGGGTGCTAAGTATTTTACTATCTTATCAAAATAACGTATCTCCAAACGAAAGACTTCAACAGGGATTGAAGATCAAAAAGATCTGATGAAATATGCGAGCAAATAATTTAGAGATTTATAAAATCTTTGAAATTATAAATTTGGAAGGCTTTCATTGTTCCAGCTGGATCAGGATAGAAATTGGAAAACCCACCACCTTTCACCAGCCCTTTTTTATTAGAAAATCGCATCGCACGAATTCAGTAAAAAAACTATTCATATCAGCATTAAAAGCCAAATCGCGTCATTCATGCTCGATCCAAATATTTATGTAGCCTTTCATGCCCCAAATCATCACAATACCACTTACGTTTCGAAGTGAACCCAAAAATAGATAATAAGAGAGAGAGAGAGAGAGAAAAAAAAAAAAGACCACACCGTTACCCCTATTTTCCGTTGGCATGGGTTGTTGGTAGGTGAGGACACGTGTAGCAGGGTCGCCCTTGCCAACGCGGCCAATGGCGGAGGAAATTAAGGGCTGTAAGGCCCAAATCCATCGCAGCTGTGGTACACCGCGCCTCCATTCCCAACCCCTCTTCCCGATTCACGACTGATGACTTGCCGGAATATCCCGTCGTGACGGCAATCTCTTGGATTTTCCCGAAAACTATATATACCTTTCTTCTCTCTTCCTTCCTGCCCTAAAATACACCCCCGTCCCCCACCCTTCTTTCACCTTATCGCCTCCCCAGCGCCTCTCCTCCGCCCCCCCATCTCTCTCGTTCGCTCTCTCTCTCTCTCTCTCTCTCTCTCTCTCATCCTCAGCTCTCTTCCCCCCCCTTCCTTCTCCATCTGCTTGTTCTTAGTGGCGTGGAGATCGATGTGCGATGGAAGGCTTCGAAGGGGATCCGCCGGCTCGGGAGTGAGAGGTGCTTCGGATCGGGAAGGGTAGGGCCTTGTTTGGCTATCTAGGGCGCAGAGCGCTCTTTCCGTGGTGGATGGACGCGGTGGAGTTGCCCCTGCCGGCGAATGTTGTGGTATCGAAGCTCTTGGCGACCGAGGGTTTCGGGAGGGTTGGCGAGTCGGAGAATAGGGGCTCTGACGGCGCCGGTGCTCCAGTTCTTGGAAGCCTCAAGCTTTCTGGTTGCAGCTCTTATCGTAACGGTATATGATTTTTGCCCTTTGACATGATAAAGATCTGATTTTAACGCCGTATAAGGGATAAATGTTGGATTTTTAGGCCTTAGAAGGGATAAATATTCGATTTTTACTTGGATTGAGTGTCATTATTGTGGATTTGCTTTCTTTTTTTCTCTCTCTGTGTGTGTTGGGGGGCGGGGGGAAGCGCGGGGGCCTACATCGGAGGATGGTGGCTCGCATTTTAGGTGTCTTGTTAAGTAGATGCTGTACCCATGTAAAGTTGTTCCTTAGTGATAGGGTTCATATATACTTGCTTTTATTTGTACGTTGTTTTTTTTTGGAGTCAAGATTTTACGATCTTTGGGTGGATATCATTGAAAAGCCATGGGATTCATATATTCTTGCTTTTATTTGCATGTTAGTTTTTGGTTCTGGAAAACAGGGTGTAATTAGTTACCTAGATATTGATTCTACCAACTACTTGCGGAAATTCATGGAGTTACTTCTTTTAAGCCAGATGGTGGTGGTATTCACATATGTGCATGGGAGGAAGTAATAAAGCAAGATTTACTATCTTTGCATCTTATAAAGAAAGATTTATGACCTCAACTAGTTTGGGATTAGGGATTAAGGCTCTATCGTTGTTCTTTGGTGGTGGTATTCATGCCATGTTATCTGTTTCATTAGAAGAAACATTCTGTCAGATCTACTGTATAACAGTTGCTTGGACATTGGTGTCTGCTATTTCCTCATGGTTCTTGTGCTGATCTCTGTTATTATCCTATATGTACATAGTACTGATTGATTTGGAACACATTATATACACGACAGATGCAAAACATCAACATTCAATTTCAGAGTGCAGTTCAGTTTCCAGAAACAAAAAGCTTGACTTGGAACTTTGTATGCATGAAAGTATGCCTCCCAGTTCCAAATGGGAAGGTAATGGCAAAAGGCATCACCTTGGGGAGGCAGATACGCCTATCTTATCACAACCCAAGCATGAAGGCAGATCGTTGAACAAGAAATCTGTAAAAAGATTGAATTCTCTCCCTTGCACTAAGCGACCAAGAATAGATCAACCAGAAAATTCTGTAACAAATTCTGGAGTTGATGACCAGAATATTATATCAAGGACCAATGGATCTGACATCATACAATGCCCTACCACTGGTAAAAAGGACACTACTTTTGATTTTACTTTCCTTGTGGTGTCTGTCTCTGTATATCTTAGTATTATTAGATAATCTAAAGAACAGGATATCATTTGTAATTGCTAACAGAGTTGATTCTTGATTTTTCATTTGATTACACAGATAAATCTCGGATGGTCAAGCAGAAGCGTTGTCAGGATGGAAAGAGAACAGATAAAAAGAATTTTAGAGGTGGTTTGAAAAGTAAATATGATTGTTTTACAACAAAGTATGGGCTGACCAACTGCGATTTCACTTCCGGAGGAAACAACATTCTTGGTATGATGTAATGACAGAATAACTTTTTTTTTAATGTTTCTTTTATGTATGTTTTCCTTTTCCATTGGTGTGGGCGCTTCTATGACACCAGAGAGAGAGAGAGAGAGAGAGACAGAGAGACAGAGAGACACACATGTAATGACCCCATTTTCTCAAAAGAATTAAAAACAGTCTTTCAGAGAACTTGTTGGAAATCACACACCACACACACACACACACACACACACACACAGAGAGAGAGAGAGAGAGAGAGAGAGATGCATGTAATGACCCCATTTTCTCAAAAGAATTAAAAACAGTCTTTCAGAGAACTTGTTGGAAATCTAGTCATTTACTTTGGTGTTTATATAATTATTTTGGGGACATTTGCTTCTGTGCATTATTGGTCATGCTAACAAGTCATTTTTCACATGGAAGCAAAATCATAGAATACTTTAAAATTTAGAGTGAAGATATGTTATCTATATTTCTGGATGCATATAGTGGTTGAATTGGTTTCTTTCCGATATATGATAGTCAAGGAAAAAAGATTCTTGCATGTCTTTCAAAAATGAATTTTTTAGTCTTCAAGATTCCTTTATTGAAAAAGTTGTTTCCAGCCTGTTGTGGACTTTATGTTGCACTTTGCAGTCCTCTGCGATGGCTACCTTTCCTCATTTATTTGTTTAACATGGAGGTGATATCTTGCTGAATTTTTACAAACAGGCTATAACATTGTTGTGTGTATATCTGCCTTAGTTGTTTCATCTGCTTTAGATTTTTTTTTTTTTTCCATCTCCTTTCTTTTGGATGCTACATTGACTTCTTTATTTTATAAAATCTGTTATATTTTTTATATTCCAATGTAAATCTTATTTTGCTGAAGAAATTCTTTTGTCTTTGTCCATGTTTTCCTAGGTTCATCTTCCATTATATTATATCTCTATTGTAAAGGCTTTTGAGACACTTGTTTTCCTTTAAGGATGTCAACAAGCTGGTCAGGCCTCAGGCCCCACGCAAACCTGCGGTTTGAACCTCAAGACCGAGCCCAGCCTGGCTTGGCCCAGATCCAGCTCAAAAGCAACAGGCCTGAGCCTGACTTGACTCAATATACGCTTTCTGGCCAGGCTGGGATGAAAACCAGGCCCTATTGTAACTTTTAGCATTAACTTAGCCCAGGCCAAGCCCAAACATTATTTGGACCCCAATTTCGAGGCCGAGCCAGGCCCATGGCCCTAAAACTTGAGCAGGAGCCTTTTTTTTTTTTCGGGGTCAAGTTGTCTTGTCCATTCAGGTTAGCCCAGCCCATTGTCAGCCCTATTCCATATCGTATATTATGATCACTGCTTCATTCTGTCTCTTGATATTGCTCCCATGCCTTCTATTGCATTCATGTAATGGCAGTCTTCAGTGATAAGGAAACTTAAGTGGTGCCAATATAACATGTTGAAAAAATGCATGATCAATACAAGTTCTGCTATGGAGTATTTTAACGACTGCAGTATTCATTATCTTTTTGCTATGATCTGATGAGTGTTTCCTTGTTTTTCAAATATGGTGGTCTTTCTGAATATGTTTTCATGCAATTGAGATCAAGCTCCCCCTACTAACATTATTATTGGTCTTTCCCTACTTCCCCTGCTCAAGTCGAAATCCAGGTGTGCTCATTGTCCAGCACATGGTGTCATCACCTCAGTCCATTCTTTTCACTTTATCCTACACTAGTACAAATCCTTTACTTCCTGTTAAGTTCTCCTTTGGAACCCTTTTTTATTTTTATTTTTTAAAATCCCTTGAAGCCTTAAAGGCATTCAGTGATCACATAATTCCCAGAAGCATCTTTCTACGCATCCTTGTCATCCTTCTTTTGCATGATAATATATCATCACACAAATAATATCATTGGGTATTACTTGTGAGTTGTGATTTAGTTAAGGTCTTGTAGGAATTGTTGTCTCCATGAAAATTGTATAACATTTTCTGGTTTCTAATTTTATCAATCCTTGGTTTCATCCTCTAAAAGTTTCCTTTATAACTTCAATTTGCTGTCATCCATGTTCTTGACTCATCTTTAACTCTAGACCCTCTACAAATTGATTAGACCATGGCATGTCCTCTCAACATCAACAAGAAGTTTTTTTTTTTAAAAAAAAACAAGTCTAACAAATAAATAGGCTTGGGACTGACCTTTGATTTACAGTGATAGGAATTAGGAACTTGCTTGTCTTGTGATATCTGCGTCATACATTACTCCTTCGTATTAATATTTGCAATATATGTATGTATGTATGGAGAGCATGACTTGGCTATACTCAAGAGAATCTACTACCTTTAAAATGCTTATGCATGAAAAAGTAAGTGATTGAAGTCCCCTAATCAATGCATCAAGCGGTTAAAAGTTGAATACTTTGATAACACAAAATAGTATGTTTTTATAACCTCTGATGCAGCAATGTCTAGCGGTCTTCAAATCATATGATTATTAACATGTGAGCATTTTATAAGTAATAGATCATATTTGATGGCTTGGATCATCATTGTAAGGTTCCCATCATCCAAATTTAAACTTAACCATACTGAATGAAGATCCTCTTGAGTGTAGCCAATTCAAGCTTATATATATATATATATATTAAATGTACACAGCATTGCTTCTACATGCAGATAAGCTATTTTCATGTTTTGAACCTACGACACAGAGATAATAAAGTAACCTTATTGGTGTGCAAAGGCCTACACTCATATATCTATATGTATGTATGTATGTGTACACAAATATATCTATATCTATATTTGTTTGTATATGCATACATATGTGGATGTGTCAAGGATTCCTGAATCATGCCAAACCGATTGGTTCAGGGCGAATTAAACCGAATTGACTGGTTTAGGGTAGAACCGATGCAGTTTGGCATTATAAGACAGTTTCTTCCATAATAGATTTGGGTTAGGCTCAACTCATTTTAAAAAACGATTCATCATTAAATTATGACTTTGGCTCTTCGTGATTCTCAAAGCTTCCAACACCATCAAAGAAACCCTAACCCTCTCTCATGCCCTCATTGTCACATTGTCAAAGCTCATTGTTGTTGCTCTTGTTGTCACTCAACACCGTTGCACGGTGGCTGGAGGTACGTCTCTCCTCACTCTCCTACTCCTCTCTCTCTCTCTCTCTCTCTCTCTCTCTCTCTCTCTATATATATATATATATATATATATATATCTTTTCTTTTCTGATGGTGGTGCCCTTCTTCTGATGGCCATCTCTCCCTCACTCTTCTTCCGGCTTCAAAGATATGCCCCTCTCCTTTTTTTTTTCCTCTTTTTTTCCCAATGGCAGTGGTCCTCTCTCTCCCCGCTCCGTCCCTCTCTCTATTTCTTTTTTTTTTTTTCCTTTTTTTCGATGATGGTGGGAAACTAGTTTTGGTCATCTCTCCCTTTCTCTCCTCCTATATAGGTCAACTAGGTTTTCTCTCTCTCTCTCTCTTCTTTTTTTGTCCCTTTCCTTTTTTTTTCTTTTTCCAAATTCATGATTCAAATTTTTGAACATGATTTATGCTATAAAAATTGCTTGGAAACCGAAATTCATGTATTCGGTAGTATCTAACCTAATCATCAAATAGGTATAAAGATGGATGATTTTAATGGCACAATTTATTATATTGTAATCATTAAAACCTAGCGAACTTAAATCCATCCATGTTTTAATACGTGTAAATCGTGATGCATAAAGTAAAATTTCAATTCATGTGCCTTATTATGTATGTTACTATGCTAGTGCAATCGAAACTGTTCATTTTTATATTGACTTGATACATGGGTTAGCAATCAGAAAAAGACACTAATTATGTTTTATAGGCCTTTTTCAAGTATAGATCATAATCAAGGTGTTAGATCTTTAAGTTGGATAACCTATGATTTTAAAATGATTAGCTTCTTTTTCATGGAGTTAGGCAATTAGCATAAAATGTGTAGTGCATGAATTCATGCATGTATATCTATGTACGCATGCACGTGCGCATGCACATACATAGACACATACTCTTAATAATACCCAATTAACTGGCATCCTTTATGGTTGTTCTAATTGGGTTGCCTATTCAATCAATGCAACAAATAAGTTTGATTATGGTTATTGATCCAGTTTTCTATCTTACCTTTATTCATAAATGGTTACCATAATATTCCTTTAATCACACTATGTTATCTCAATTTTTTTATTTTATGGAACAAAACGACTTGGGATTTTGCACATGAAAAGCTACTGGACCACTTCCAACTTGTCTTTCACCAATGCTAGTTGACTGCAATAGCCACTCATTGCTGCTTTTTCGATGTGATTTCAACATCAGTAAAATAATACTTCTGGCAGGGCAACATTGTTGCAGCTAGTACGCTCTGAGAATCACCAAGATGTTAGCAATTGCTTATGTTGATTTTTAGGTTATATAAATCTGCTTTCGTATTTACAGATTTATAATTAACTTACCATTTCAAATCAGGAATATATGGTCTTAAGTCAGATCTCCGTGATGTTACAAAGCATATGGATGATCTGTCATTGGATGAACTTCTTGACCGCAGTTACAAATACCCCAGTATATGTCCAGAAAAAGGAAAGAGAGCCCCAAATGTCAATGAAAATATTTTAACCTCAGTTAGGAAGGCTTGCTCTATCCTTCCACTCCATGGTGCAGTAGATAACAGTGGCAATGGAAAGCTGTGATTGACCTCTTGAAACCTAATTGCTCTTCGCTGAATTTGTCTGAATGTGACAACAAGGATAAGGGCATTGACGAATCAGCATGTTGTGGCAAGGTGAGTCTGCAATTTGTGTTATTTTCTTTTATGAATGTAATTATAAATAATAAAATCAATGCATTTCTTTTTAATTATTTATTTACACTTGTACTTTCAGTTGAGCTTGAATGACTCCACTTTATACCAGCCTAAAGACATTTTAAAGCAGTTAACACTTCCTCCAGCTCAGGATCTGGATGCTCTTCTGTTGGAATTACCATGACTACAGCCCCTTTATGGTCTACCATGCACATGACAACTGTTCGCTGTTCTAGCTTGCCACCTTTTCCTTGGTCTGTTTGCCATAGTGGAGCTTGCAAACCTGGTGTCGATGTTGGCAAATTGGCTTCAATGAAGAACACATCCCAAGGTAGATGGGCTAGAATAGGAAGCAATTCCACTTCCCTTGGAGATGATCAGAGTTGCTTCTCTGAAATGGAATTGAGGTCATTTAACCACAATGAAAATACTATAATCCAGCACAATATTGATGATCTTCTTCAGGACGTGAGCACCCTGACATCTGTCAAGCCTCCATATGATGGGCCATCCAGTACATTATGCACTATGTCAATTTCTCCGGAAGATCATAATTCAAACAGTGTTGATTTGAAGAAAGAATCTGGTGTTTTTGGTTCATTTACTTCTAAAAGGCTTAATTTAATGGAGAAGCATCCGATGTCTTCAGATAGACAACTGGAATTTGACTGTAAAGATGATATGTTTTTAAGAACTTCTGAATCTGAAGTTCATCCGAGGTTTAAAGGACTTGAACCCAACTTAGTGGATCCATCACAGTCTGCTTTGCAATTTGAGGACAATGAAGTGATCCAAAAACCACAGGATACAGTAGGCAGGCATGGTTGTTCAGAAAATTGCTCTTGCTCCTCTTGTAAAAGCACTACTGGTGGACGTGATCAGAGTTTGCAGTATTTTCCTACACCAAAGATATCTAAGCAAGGTAATATTGCTAAAATTTGACGTGGATTGCTGGTAGCATACCATTCTTGAAGAACACATGGCATGTTCTCTTCTCAGGTTATCAGTTCTTTGTTTTCAAAGGAAAGGATTATATCAGTGTCATTTTTAATATATTCCATCTCGTATTTGAATGTAGTTTGCAAGACTAGCATATACATGCATAATATACGATGTGCCAAAACTAATAAATTAGGTAGTGGCATTCATCATACTTAGCCTACTTTCTGTGAGAAGAAAATTAACAATTTATTGTCTTATGGATTTTTCTAGTAAATATTTATACATTGTCACATCATTATGCCAAACTATTGAGTAGTTTTATTGCAGAGAGTGCATAATTATGGAGTTTGATGTAGAAAATCAGTTTGTTGTTCTTGGATGTTGGGTACAAAGAAATGCATAAATCTGGTGTTCAAGTAATTTCTGTCATTCGTGCGTGTGGATTGTGATTGCCTATCCGTACATGCAGAAAATATAGGATTTACAAAATCATGATGGAAACAGTTTGTTTATTGAAAGTTAATCTGTCCATCTATAATATATTTCTTTTTTCTTTAGCTGAAATATGGAATGGTTTTGATATTTTTTTTTAGTTCTTTGGTGGAAATCTTTCTGTTATCAGGTGACTTTTTTTTTTGTTTTCATTATATATGCTGTTAAAATATTTTTTACTGGCCATAGATGAGAGAGCTGATAACTAATGCAGTTCTGCCAGCTTCTGTTTCATGGAGGATGTTTTATCTTAAGACAGGTGCATTACGAATATTAGTTTACAGTAAAAGCCCTCTCCGTGCATGCCTCTATCCTATATGCAAGCATGCTTGCATGCCTGTGGACATCTGAAGTTAATGAGCAGTGACATTAAGATCCTGTGATGTAGCATGGGAGGACACGAACAAACATGGTGGTATCATTGAGATTAGCAGCTTGAGGAGAGGGAGAAATAACAGACACCAAAGCAACTTCTAAATTTTTTGCATTCTTTCATAGAAGAGTGATACAAAAAATAGTACAAATTGGTTTACTTTTGCCAAGTCAATTAGCTCCATTGAACTAACTGCCTTGAGGGTGCCGGAGCACATGTTTAGGTGGATCTGGCTTGGATCTATTGATCAGAAACATCTGGCCGCCTTTCTTCCATCAAAAAGTGAAGATCTGTCCCATCTTGAAAACCTATTATAAAAAATTTATCCTCAGGTGCTAAAAAACCATCATCTTCTGGATCAAGCTTGATGATTTATGGCTTCAATTTTATAACTGCACCACCTGATATTTATTGCCTTTATGAATGCTTGGGCTTGTAGCTAATTGAAATTATTTTTGCTGCCTTTCTTCTGTGCTTCTTTTCTTTCTCTCAGGAGTGCAGCACTTCTTCTGTCCAGAATCCTTTTTTTCCAGTTGTTTCTCTGATGAAACTATATCCTACTCAATGTTGTGGCAATTTTTTTCTCACCCATTCCGACCTTTACAATATTTTTATTATTTAAATAGGCCACTCACCGAAGGTACTGCTTGCTGCTGAAATACTATGTGAGATGGGACGCTGCTCCAGTTCTATCAAGGCTCAAAGCCAGAACAAAGGGAAGATAAAATGGCCCAAGACACCTTCGGAGAAGACCATGAAAGCTCGCAAGTCTACATCATCCATGGATAAAACAGAGATTCTCATGGGTAAGCATCATGATCCGGTTAGAAGTACAAGCCTTCCATCTGTGAAACATAAGACAACGGGTGACAAGAAAAATGATTTCACCCACATGAATAATACTGGTAAAGGACCTGTAAGGTGGTCTGTTCCTGTGGAAGGTGTCACATCTCCCAGCAAACTGGAAAGAGATCTAACCATCGGTACAAGACAATTGCATAGCAACTCCATCAGGCCTTCAACTCCGATGCCATCACCTGTTCGAGGTGAGAAGGGCTGCGACAATCGGCAGAAGCTTAGGAAAGCGACAGTGACATCATCAGTTACCTTTGGAGGGTCTCATGTCAAAGACTGGAACAGGGGAAGGAGCAAGAGAGTGTGATTGTACATTCCTCTTAACCTACACAAAATTAATGCCAGAGCTGCCTGTTGGCAGGCTCTGAAATACATAGATTGGGGTCTGGGTTGAGCTTCTCGGAAGGTGACAGGATAGATATGCAATCTTACAAATGGTTGACTGGAGGGAGAAATATGCCTCCAATTATTAGGGCTGTGTGAATTATTTGGGCATTTTTGTGGGCCCTATTGTTGTTTGTAATTGATGTACTTGTCTTTTTTATGTTAGCCCCATACAGTCTCTCTCTCTCTCTCTCTCTCTCTCTCTCTCAAATTGAGCTGTGCCTGATTTGACAACTAGTTTTGCAGCTAGGCATCTTCTTTTGTGTAAGCTTGTCTTTCTATGAATTCTATCTTATAGCTGTTAGAGGGTTGCCAAATTGATAGCTGGTCATCAAATCTCCTTGATTCTTTTGGTGGGTTCTCAGATTTCTTCTCTGCATGTTGATCGCAAATTTGATCTGAAAAGATTTGTATGAATATGAAAATGATGAATATGTTAGCAAAACTAGGTTTGCAATATTCGTTGCAAGAGCAAGCATCCTTTTGCTGGGAAAATGGCTGTCTGAGAGGCAATATTTCCAGTTTGTCAGCGCATGGACTTATTCCTGCAGTAAGGGTAAGGGAGCCGATCATAATGAATGGAGCTACAGGTAGAGCTTAAGCTCAGTCCTCGTGGCTTTGCTTTACCAATTGGAAAATAAAACATAGCTTCCATGAAAGATCTTGGGAGATTCCAATAGAGTAAGCTCTTCGGAGTGAAAAAGTCTTGCTGTATCACGTGTGATGCAGAACAAGCATATCATGCACGGTGACTAACGCATGATGCACATGCATGCTATATATATATATATATATTTCTTTAGCGTGCATGCATATGTCCCATGCGTGATGGAGCAAGACATTTTTAGTGTCTCTCCAAAGGGAACGAGTTTTTATTTTTTTTTAAAAAAAATGAAGTGGAATAGCTGAAATCCAATGAGGGCATGGGGCTGATTGCAAGACAGTACCAGCTGCGAAAGCCCCTGCAACAAAGCGAAAAGGACTGACCTCCACAGACGTTTGTGCTCTCTTACCCAAAGTATTTAAGTCATAACGCAGTGCAGCCACCCAAAACGTCACACCTTTATCTTAAAGCCATCCATTGGTCAATCATGACGAGAATAGTCGCTAAGATAAAAACCAAGCTCCCCAATATAAATAGCACCGAATCTTCTACAGCATCAATCAATCCCCCTTTGCCTCTTCCACTTGTTCACCTGGTGTTTATATTTCTGTCTGCATGCCTCAGTTGTTTTCTTATTGTTCAGATATGCTCCTGTGGTCACATCTTGTGGCTGAAAATTCCGATGATTTTATAAAACAGGGACTATCATGTGGATCATGAGTACAAAAGGCCATTGCAGCTTTCTCACCGGCAAAGAATTACATGTTTGCACTAGTAATTCTTGAGATTTTGAGATGTTTCGAGGCGCACGAATTATTTGTCACGTACCCTTGATAAATATCTTAACATTGCATATTTATATTCTCTTGTTTATTGAGAAAATAAAACCCCAGACCATAACTGGTGTCGTTTTCCATGCAAAACAGGCCTAATTCAATTTTCTTGGATGATGAGACTGTTCAATTACATCAAACAATGAATATTTTGATTTACGTCTGATCCATGGTGCAAGTAAAATGGCTATACATATATAGATCCTTGTGAATTCGAGAGTAAAAGAATGATGATTTCTAAAGATTGGTCATATATGAGTGTAATTAAATTCAATATACATGTGTGCATGTGTGTATAGGCTTGACTATATTCGAATGTAAATAAATTTAAATTTGATCATCTCTTCTATTCCTAAATTTACAAAGCTTATGGATCTCAAAAATGAAAAAGGTAAAACAAAGATGACTCTAGAATCCGTATAGATTTAAGGATAGAAATGAGCAAATTATACTTACTTACATTCAAATGTAGCTAATTTCAACTCTCTTCTTCTCTTTTCATATATTTATATAGAGAAAGAGAGAAATAATGCTGTGCAAATATGCAAAAATCTTTATAAAAATTGGTCATGAATTTCATTCTAAAAATATATATTGCATGAATTATTTGCAAAATAATGTTTCCGCTATTCAACAGATCTCAACAAATTTGGATCCTCTTCAGGACTAGAGAGTATAATCCATCCATTCTGATCCTTGCATTGATTAGTGATAGATAACATTAATCAATAAAAAATAAATAGTAGGACTTATTTCATCTTCTATTCCAGCTTAGCTTAGTTGCTATACTAGCAAGTGATAGAATTTAACTCTCTAGGGGAAAAAAAAAAAGAATGTGACCTACTATTTTCTACCTAGAGGAAGTAGGATTTGCAAACGTGAACAATACATAGATGCAAAGCAAGGGATAAAGTGCATACTCTATTTATTCAGAAACTAAAAGTAATGGTCAATTAAATAGTTGGTATGCTTGATTAAGTAAGTCAATTGGTAGAATTAGATTGATCAAGAGCCTAAGTTTCACTTTAATAAAAGAGTTTACAATTCTTAATAAAAAGAGAATGCAGTGGAGAAGGAAAGTAAATAAGAAAATGATGGGCCAGTTGACCCCATGAAAAATAAAATTTTCTGGATGGCCCCAATGGCCGACGGATCCAAGACCGACGGCCCCAAAGGCCGACACCTCCAAGGCGTCCAAGACCGACGGTCCCAAAGGCCGATATCTCCAAGATCGACGGTCCCAAAGGCCGATATCTCCAAGATCGACGGCCCCAAAGGCCGACGGCTCTAAGACCAACGGCCCCAAAGGCCAACACCCGATGACCGACGGCCCCAAAGGCCGACACCTCCAAGGCGTCCAAGACCGACGGCCCCAAAGGCCGACATCTCCAAGACCGACGGTCCCAAAGGCCGACGGCTCCAAGACCGACGGCCCCAAAGGCCGACATCCGACACCCGACGGCCCCAAAGGCCGACATCTCCAAGGCGTCCAAGACCGACGGCCCCAAAGGTCGACGGCTCCAAGACCAACGGCCCCAAAGGCCGACACCCGACGACTGACGGCCCCAAAGGCCGACACCTCCAAGGCGTCCAAGACCGTCGGCCCCAAAGGCCGACACCTCCAAGACCGGCACCTCCAAGGCCGGCACCTCGAAGACCATCAGCCCCAAAGGCCGACACTCGACACCCGACGGCCTCAAAGGCCGACATCTCCAAGGCGTCCAAGACCGACGGCCCTAAAGGCCGACGGCTCCAAGACAGACGGCCCCAAAGGCCGACACCCGACGACCGACGGCCCCAAAGGCCGACACCTCCAAGGCGTCCATGACCGACGGCCCCAAAGGCCGACATCTCCAAGATCGATGGCCCCAAAGGCCGACGGCTCCAAGACCGACGGCCCCAAAGGCCGACACCCGACGACCCAAAGGCCGACATCTCCAAGGCATCCAAGACCGACGGCCCCAAAGGCCGACGGCTCCAAGACCGACGGCCCCAAAGGCCGACACCCGACGACCGACGGCCCCAAAGGCCGACACCTCCAAGGCGTCCAAGACCGACGGCCCCAAAGGCCGACATCTCCAAGATCGACGGCCCCAAAGGCCGACACCCGACGACCGACGGCCCCAAAGGCTGACACCTCCAAGGCGTCCAAGACCGACGGCTCCAAAGGCCGACATCTCCAAGGCATCCATGACCGATGACCCCAAAGGCCGACATCTCCAAGATCGACGGCCCCAAAGGCCGACGGCTTCAAGACCGACGGCCTCAAAGGCCGACACCTCCAAGGCGTCCAAGACCGACGGCCCCAAAGGCCGACGGCTCCAAAGGCCGATGCCTCCAAGACCGGCGGCCCCGGCACTTCACAGGCGGCCCCGGCACGTCCAAGCTAGGTGGCCACGGCACTTCCCAGCCGGCCCCTGCGTGTCCAAGCTAGTCGGCCCCCGCACTTCCCATGCGGCCCGGCACCTCCCAGGCGGCCCCGGCACCTCCCAGCCGACCCCTGCGTGTCCAAGCTAGTCGGCCCCGGCACTTCCCAAGCGGCCCTGGCACTTCCAAGCTAGGTGGCCCCGGCACTTCCCAGCCGGCCACGATGCGTCCACGCTAGGCGGCCCGGCACTTCCTAGGCGGCCCCGACACTTCCAAGCTAGGCGGCCCCGACACTTCCCAGCCGGCCATGACCTGTCCACGCTAGGCGGCCCAGCACCTCCCAGGCGGCCCCGACATCTTCCCAGCCAGCCCCTACTTCTCCAAGCAAGTCAGCCGTGACACTTCCCCTGGCGTCTCTAGTCCCACCGAGTCGGCCAAGGCCATCCCAGGCCGGCCCGACTCGGCCCCGACGTCTCTAGTCCCGCCGAGTCGGTCAAGGCCATCCCAGGCCGGCCCGACTCGGCATCGGCGTCTCCAGTCTCGCTGAGTCGGCCAAGGCCATCCCAGGCCGGCCCGACTCGGCCCCGGCGTCTCCAGTCCCGCCGAGTCAGCCAAGGCCACCCCAGGCCGGCCCGAATCGGCCCCGGCGTCTCCAGTCCCGCCGAGTCGGCCAAGGCCATCCCAGGCCGGCCCGACTCGGCCCCGGCATCTCCAGTCCCGCCGAGTCGACCAAGGCCACCCCCGGTCGGCCCGACTCAGCCCCGGCATCTCCAGTCCCACCGAGTCGGCCAAGGCCATCCCTGGCCGGCCCGACTCAGCCTCGGCATCTCCAAGTCCGCCGATTCGGCCCCGCCCTGGCACTGCCTTGCCAGCGGGATGGGCCCCAGCCATCTCGGGTCAACCCAGCTCGGCCCTGATAAGATAGGATTCCCCAGTTCCCTCCAGATCAGCCCCAGCGGTTCAAGAAACCGCCTCTCTGACGTGCGCCGCCTGACAACACCAGACGCGCACCGCCCGACAGCGCCGACGCGCGCCACCCGACAGCCCCACCGGCTAATGGGACGTAGCTCACTAACTAGCCCAGATTCGCGCAAGAGCTCAGCAGATCTTCTGACTCACGCAATTCCTCATGATCATGCCAGGATCAACCCCTATAAAAAGGTGAATCCACTCACCAAATAGGTACGCACGATAACCCCAAAAATCGCCATCTCAACTCTCAGAGAGGGATTCCTCCTCTCGGAGATCCTCCTTTTTCCACACAAAACAGGGCTCACTCGAGCCCTTCTTCAGCTGTGACCTTAGTCACTAACTTGGCCATCGGAGGGTCCCACCGGAGACCCCTCCGGTCCCGAAATTTCTTTGCAGGCAACCCAGCGAGGCGAGGATTCAAGGAGCGCCTCCGTTCCCGATGTCCAGGAGAGGTGATTGAGCGTCATCAGATTGGCGCGCCAGGAAGGGGGGATAAGAAAATGTAGCGAACGTTCTCCCTGAGCTACATCTTTCGTCCCTCTCTTCTTCCAGAAGCCATGGTGGTGACCCGAGCTCAGGACGCCTCCATTAGCTGCCCAGCGGGGTTTCCCCCGCCAACTAAACAGCAGGAGGCCAATCCCCCTGCTGCCGACCCTCTGGTCGCCTTCCCACCGCCGGACGCCGCTGTCCAAACAGCGGAGCAGCTGGCAACCCTCTCCCAGCAAGTCCAGAATCTCACTGCTATGGTCCATAGGCTCCAACAGCAACAGTCCGTGGCCACCCAGCATCAGACCGCTCCCCCCGCTAGTCAGCAGTCGGCGAGGGGAGGTTCTCCTCGACGGGAGGCCGGTCGGTGAGGGACCGGTCGACGTCAAGTTTCCCCTAGGAAGCCTCGACGTGAGCCCTCCAAGCGGCCATGGTCCCCTGACCACGGCCCCAACGAATTTCCTCCCAAGCCACATCATCACGAGGAACCCAGGCGGAAGTCCCGACTCCCGTCTCCATCTCCTTCTGCCTCCTCTTCTTCTTCTTCTTCCTCCGAGCCATCTCGAAGGGCCCCGACGATCAACCGTCAGGCGGAGGAACACCTGGAGGAGTACAACAGGCGCCTCGACGAGCTCGCCAAGAAGATCAACCATCAGCCGAAGGAAGAGTTCGACACTCGTCCTCCTTACACTCGCTGCATACTGGAGGAACCGGTTCCCTCCAGGTTCCGCTTCCCCCAGGTGGACCCGTACGATGGTACGACGGATCCTCTCGATCATCTCGAGAGCTACAAAGCAATGATGCAAATCCAAGGCGCTTCAGACGCCCTTCTCTGCAAAGCCTTCCCCGCCACTCTGCGGAAGGCCGCCCGTGCATGGCACTCACGCCTGCCCCCTCACAGCATCGACTCCTTTCGGGAGCTGGAGAGGGCATTTTTGGCCCACTTTGATGCCTGCCGCCGGATCCCAAGGGTGGCATACAGCCTCTTCTCTGTCCACCAAAAGGAAGGAGAGTCACTGCGGGACTTCGTGTCCCGATTCAAAACCGCCGCCCTCGAGGTCTACCATCTCGACGATGCGATGGCCATCCTGGCGCTGAAGCGGGGACTCCTTCCGTCCCGCTTCACCTTCTCCCTAGATAAGAAGCCCCCAAGCTCTTATTCCGATCTCCTCCTCCGAGCTCAGAAATATATCCGTGCGGATGAAGCCGACCTCACCCGCTGGGAGTCTTCGAAGAGCTCCAGCCACAAATCCGCTCGCCCTGAGCCGAGCGGACCTCCCCGACATCGCCAATCCGACTCACCTCGCCGGTCCAACAACAGGCGCCGAAGCCCCGTCCCCGACGAGAGTAAGCTCATTCCTCTCCTTGCC
Source organism: Calamus simplicifolius (assembly GCA_900491605.1). Lineage (NCBI taxonomy): Eukaryota > Viridiplantae > Streptophyta > Magnoliopsida > Arecales > Arecaceae > Calamus > Calamus simplicifolius. Next base: position 38,517 of record UESW01002222.1, on the reverse strand, counting down.
CCTCGATCCCACATCCTGATGGAGATCAAGGGCGAGCCTTACCTCCAACGTTCTCCACCCTTGAAGAAAGGTGCACCCCATGACGTGAGCCGCTACTGCCTTTTCCACCGGGATTATGGCCACGACATCGACAGCTGTTACAGCTTGAAGCGGGCCATCGAGGAGCTCATCCAGCGGGGCTACCTCGGCAAGTATGTCCAGAAGATGCAACAGCCGTTGCCGGCCATCATGGGGCCTCCACCAACTCAAGCCACCATCGACAACACTCCACCGGGGGGCATACAAACTAGGAGAGCTTGACGGGAAGCCCGTTCCACATACCTAGAATGCGGACAACCTTCGCCAGAATTACCAATGATGTACTCCCAGAAGCATGAGTAATAAAGAAGACCCTTTCTAACGCCACGGCTTGTTCTCCCTTGCACCAAGTCTCTCAAAAGGAGCTCACCGGCATCGTGGCCCACGGGACACCACTCGGCCCCGGCACGGCGGTGCCCTCGAGTCGGTTAAGACCCTAAAGGCTCTGTACCTGGCTGAGTCACCACTTGGGCAGCACACAAACCCCCAGGTTGGTTCAAAAGGAGCTCACTGGCATTGCGGCCCACGGGACACCACTCGGCCCCGGCACGGCGGTGCCCCCGAGTAGGTTAAGACCCTAAAGGCTCTGTACCCGGCTGAGTCGCCATTTGGGCGGCACACAAACCCCCAAGTTCGTTCAAAAGGAGCTCACTGGCATCGCGGCCCACGGGACACCACTCGGCCCCGGCACGGCGGTGCCCCGGAGTAGGTTAAGACCCTAAAGGCTTTGTACCCGGCTGAGTCGCCACTTGGGCAGCACACAAACCCCCAGGTTGGTTCAAAAGGAGCTCACTGGCATCGCGGCCCACGCGACACCACTCGGCCCCGGCACGGCGGTGCCTCCGAGTAGGTTAAGACCCTAAAGGCTCTGTACCTGGCTGAGTCGCCACTTGGGTGGCATACAAACCCCCAGGTTGGTTCAAAAGGAGCTCATTGGCATCGCGGCCCAGAGGACACCACTCGGCCCCGGCATGGCAGTGCCCCCGAGTAGGTTAAGACCCTAAAGGCTCTGTACCCGGCTAAGTCGCCACTTGGGCGGCACACAAACCTCCAAGATGGTTCAAAAGGAGCTCACTGGCATCGCGGCCCATGGGACACCACTCGGCCCCGGCACGGCGGTGCCCCCGAGTCGGTTAAGACCCTAAAGGCTCCGTACCCGGCTGAGTCGCCACTTGGGCAGAACACAAACCCCAGGTTGGTTCAAAAGGAGCTCACTGGCATCGCGGCCCACGGGACACCACTCGGCCCCGGCACGACGGTGCCTCCGAGTCGGTTAAGACCCTAAAGGCTCCGTACCCGGCTGAGTCGCCACTTGGGCGGAACACAAACCCCCAGGTTGGTTCAAAAGGAGTTCACTGGCATCGCGGCCTACGGGACACCACTCGGCCCCGGCACGGCGGTGCCCCCGAGTCGGTTAAAACCCTAAAGGCTCCGTACCCGGCTGAGTCACCCCTCGCAGCGGTTCTCACACCCCCGAGGCGGTTCAAAAGGAACCAGACGCTCTCAGCTCTCAGGTCACCCTCCGGGGTTCAAAAGACTTCCAGACTCCGCATTGGGAGAGGATTACTAGCCGCCCTCAGCTAGCCAAAGAAGGCACGCAGACGTCCATCCAAGGCAGCGCAAGATGCCAAGGTAAAAGTTCTACACTCCTTTCGCTTAGCTGATGCGGGGCACGCAAGCTCAAGGAGTGTGGGGGGCATTTGATGGGGCCAGTTGACCCCATGAAAAATAAATTTTTTTGGATGGCCCCAAAGGCCGATGGCTCCAAGACCGATGGCCCCAAAGGCCGACACTGGACGACCGACGGCCCCAAAGGCCGACACATCCAAGGCGTCCAAGACCGACGGCCCCAAAGGCCGACATCTCCAAGACCGACGGCCCCAAAGGCCGATGGCTCCAAGACCGACGGCCCCAAAGGCCGACACCCGACGACCGATGGCCCCAAAGGCCGACACCTCCAAGGCGTCCAAGACCGACGGCCCCAAAGGCCGACATCTCCAAGACCGACGGCCCCAAAGGCCGACGGCTCCAAGACCGACGGCCCCAAAGGCTGACACCCGACGGCCCCAAAGGCCGACATCTCCAAGGCATCCAAGGCCGACGGCCCCAAAGGCCGACGGCTCCAAGACTGACGGCCCCAAAGGCCGACGCCTCCAAGGCATCCAAGATCGTCGGCCCCAAAGGCCGACACCTCCAAGACCGGCACCTCCAAGGCCGGCACCTCGAAGATCGTCAGCCCCAAAGGCCGACACCCGACACTCGACGGCCCCAAAGGCCGACATCTCCAAGGCGTCCAAGACCGACGGCCCCAAAGGCCGATGGCTCCAAGACCGACGGCCCCAAAGGCTGACACCCGACGACCGACGGCCCCAAAGGCCGACACCTCCAAGGCATCCATGACCGACGGCCCCAAAGGCCGACGGCTCCAAGACCGACGGCCCCAAAGGCCGACACCCGACACCCGACGACCCAAAGGCCAACATCTCCAAGGCGTCCAAGACCGACGGCCCCAAAGGCCGACGGCTCCAAGACCGACAGCCCCAAAGGTCGACACCCGACGACCGACGGCCCTAAAGGCCGACACCTCTAAGGCGTCCAAGACCGATGGCCCCAAAGGCCGATATCTCCAAGACCGACGGCTCCAAGACCGACGGCCCCAAAGGTCGACACCCGACGACCGATGGCCCCAAAGGCCGACACCTCCAAGGCGTCCAAGACCGACGGCCCCAAAGGCCGACATCTCCAAGACTGACGACCCCAAAGGCCGATGACTCCAAGACCAATGGCCCCAAAGGCCGACACCTCCAAGGCGTCCAAGACCGACGGCCCCAAAGGCCGACGCCTCCAAGACCGGCGGCCCTGGCACTTCCAAGCTAGGCGGCCCCGGCACTTCCCAGCCGGCCCCTGCGTGTCCAAACTAGTGGGCCCCGGTACTTCCCAGGCGGCCCCGGCACGTCCAAGCTAGGCGGCCACGACACTTCCCAGCCGGCCCCTGCGTGTCCAAGCTAGTTGGCCCCCGCACTTCCCAGGTGGCCCGGCACCTCCCAGGCGGCCCCGGCACCTCCCAGCCGGCCCATGCGTGTCCAGCTAGTCGGCCCCGGCACTTCACAGGCGGCCCCGACACTTCCAAGCTAGGCAGCCCTGGCACTTCCCAGCCAGCCACGACGCGTCCATGCTAGGCGGCCCGGCACTTCCCAGGCAGCCCCGGCACTTCCAAGCTAGGCGGCCTCGGCACTTCCCAGCCTGCCACGACCTGTCCACGCTAGGCGGCCCGAAACCTCCCAGGCGGCCCCGACATCTTCCCAACCAGCCCCTACTTCTTCAAGCAAGTCGGCCGCTACATTTCCCCCAGCGTCTCCAGTCTCGCCGAGTCGGCCAAGGCCACCCCAGGCCGGCCCGACTCGGCCCCGGCGTCTCCAGTCCGCCGAGTCAGCCAAGGCCATCCCAGGCCGGCCCGACTCGGCACCGGCGTCTCCAGTCCGCCGAGTCGGCCAAGGCCATCCCAGGCCAGCCTGACTCAGCACCGGCATCTCCAGTCCCGCCTAGTCGGCCAAGGCCACCCCAGGCCGGCCCGACTCGGCCCCGGCGTCTCCAGTCCCGCCGAGTCGGCCAAGGCCACCCCAGGTCGGTCCGACTCGGCCCGGCATCTCCAATCCCGCCAAGTCGGCCAAGGCCACCCCCGGCCGGCCCGACTCGGCCCCGGCGTCTCCAGTCCCACCGAGTCGGCCCAAGGCCATCCTTGGTCGGCCCGACTCGGCCCCGGCGTCTCCAAGTCCGCCGATTCGGCCCTGCCCCGGCACTGCCTTGCCAGCGGGATGGGCCCCAGCCATCTCGGATCGACCCAGCTTGGCCTGATAAGACGGGATTCTCCAGTTCCCGTCAGATCAGCCCAGCGGTTCAAGAAACCGCCTCTCTGACGCGCGCCGCCCGACAACACCAGACGCGCGCTGCCGACAGCGCCGACGCGCGCCGCCCGGCAGCCCCGCCGACTGATGGGACGTAGCTCACTAACCAGCCCAGATTCGTGCAAGGGCTCAGCAGATCTTCTGACTCACGCATCCCCCGTGATCATGCCAGGATCAACCCCTATAAAAAGGTGAATCCACTCACCAAATAGGTACGCGCAATAACCCCAAAAATCGCCATCTCAACTCTCAGAGAGGGATTCCTCCTCTCGGAGATCCTTCTTTTTTCACACAAAATAGGGCTCACTCGAGCCCTTCTTCAGCTGTGACCTCAGTCACTAACTTGGCCGTCGGAGGGTCCCACCGGAGACCTCCTCCGGTCCTGGGACTTCTTTGCAGGCAATCCTGCGAGGCGAGGATTCGAGGAGCGCCTCCGTTCCCAACGTTCAGGAGAGGTGATTGAGCGTCATCAGAAAATAATAGTTCACAGGTAGAGGAATAATCCAATTAAGACTTTGATTATGTAAAAATAAAAGTAATTGATTAGAGAATAAAGATTTTTCAAGATGGGATGGTGGTCAACTTAGAGAGTACACTTGAGAGTAAATATAGAAGAGCAAGTTCATGGAGTCTTCCAAATAACTTTTATTGTAGTTATAAGTAGAAATCATTTCTACTCTATATATGCCAAGCTAGATTTCGTGGCCTATGTCTTCTTTCTAAAGCTTGATAACTGCAAAGAACTCTCGTCAAAAAAAAAAAAAAAAAATTACTGCAAGGAACTAACTCTGTGGAGATGTTTCTGGACTGTCCCGTGTCCACGCCATTAATAGCCAATCTTTACCCTGAAATTGCTCCTCTGGTTCTGAATTGTTAATTTGATTCACTAACCCCTCTGCGAGCCCACTTAACATGTCAAACGCGCTCCATCCTTGCGTTTGATAAGTCTCTCTCAGCGTAACTTGATCATGAGAAAAAAATATACTTTTAACCTTAAAATTTTCGCTCAAAATTCATTTAGATATTCCTAATGTCTGTAGGATGGGCCAGATGACATTGCCAGAATAGTTGAAGTGGATTGATTGAGAAAATAATTCATTAATTATTTTATTAACTTGAACTGATCAACCTGATGGGATGCCAAGATGAATTAAGGAGTTAAATTATAACAAGTAAAAATTGATGGTTAAAAACAAAAAAGTTCTGTTGATGCTCCATCACTGGATGTTGGAAAGAGACTCGTTAGCTGGTGGTGTCTTCTTCCGGGAAGAGCGACCTGCAAGAAGCCCCATACCGAAGGAAGCTCCGATAGGGACCCTCCGATGCCTAAATTAGCAATCGAGTTCACAGTAGAGAGGGAGCTCAAGAGAGCTCTCTAGAGATAGAAAAAGCTCAGAGAACTAGAGTTTTCATGGGATTTTTTGAGTATAAGTGGACATTTGGGTTTACGTACCTTAATTCTGAATTCTCTTACCTTTTATAGGCTTTCGACATCCGTCTGGGGATTAGCGGAGTTCCGTGAAAAAGAATGTCTGTGGAGCACGTGGTAATTATGTGAATAGGGGCCAGTCGATGGGTTTAGTCCCATTAACTATGTGGGTCAGGTGGCAGGTGGGCCTGACTGTATCAGACTGCACAGATCAGGTAGTAGGTGGGCCTAGTCCCATCAACGGCGTTGGTCAGACGGTAGGTGGGTCTGATTGTGTCAGACGGTAGGTGGGACCTGCTTGGAGAAGTCGGAGCCGCAGGGGGCCGACTAGGAGAAGTCGGGGCCGCCTCGGCCTACTTGGAGAAGTCGGGACCATAGGGGATCGACTTAGAAAAGTTGGGGCTGCCTCAGTCGACTTGGAGAAGTCAGGGCTATAGGGGGGCCGACTTAGAGAAGTCGGGGCCGTCTCGATCGACTTGGAGAAGTTGGGACCGCAGGGGATCGACTTGAAGAAGACTTGGAGGAGACGGGACCGCAGGGGACCGACTTGAAGAAGTCGGGGCCGCCTCTATCGACCTGTAGAAGTCAGAGCCGTACACTACAAGAAAATATTGAAATAGCGACGCCATTTTAGCGACGCATTTTTGCGTCGCTAAATTGCGACCAAATTGCGACGCCTCGGCGACAAAAACAAATAGCGACGCAATTAGCAACGTAGAGAAGATGCGTCGCTAAATAGCGACGCATTAGTGACGCACTTGACAAAAAAATTAAAAAAAATTAATTTTTAATTTTAAAAAATTTTAAAAAATTATTAATTTAGCGACACAACAAAATGCGTAACTAATTAGCGATGCAACAAAATGCGTCGCTATTTAGCGACGCATTTAACCAAATTTTTTTAAAAAAATTAATTTTTAATATTAAATAATTTTTAAAAATCGTTAATTTAGCGATACAAAAATATGCGTCGCTATTTAGCGACGCATTAGCGACGCAATTGACAAAAAATTAAAATAATTAATTTGTAATTTTAAATAAATTTAAAAAAAATTAATTTAATGATGCATTGGAATGCGTCGCTACATAACGACGCATTAGCGACCCAAAAATTTAGAAAATTTTTAAAAATCATTAATTTAGCGATGCAATAAAATGCGTCACTATGTAGCGATGCATTAGCGACGCAATTAACAAAAAATTTAAAAATTAATTTTTAATATTAAAAAAAATTAAAAACCATTAATTTAGCGACTCAAAAAAAATGCATCGCTAAATAGCGATGCATTAGCGATGCATTTGATAAAAAAATTTTAAAAAATTAATTTTTTTTTTAAATAATTTTTAAAAATCATTAATTTAGCGACACATTAGCGACGCAAAAATTTAAAAAATTTTAAAAAATCGGGATCATGGTTTGGATGGATCGCAACCATCGGATCATCGCCGATCGGATGGATTGCAACGATCCGAT
>UESW01002222.1:0-29261 GCA_900491605.1 Calamus simplicifolius | reverse complement strand
TGAGTTTCGTCTATTCAGGGCGACACACACTAGGAGGGACGGTTCCTGGGTCGACACGCGATCACGGGAGGTTGCGGTAAGAAATTAGATTTATGTAGTATCTGTTTAATTTTTAAAATTTTATTTAAGAAATTTATTAACTCATTTATTGCTGATTTCATAATTTAAAGACACGAGTCGAGGAGCTGCGCTCCTAGGCATCGCAGGTCGACTCTACTGATGGGGAGACGCCCGTCGAACTCTCAGCAAAGGAGAGTCGGCATGTGTTTTTGGAGGCTGTTGGTGCCCAGCCGCGAGACCGCAGGGTCTATGGTCTGGGCACTAGAGTTTCTACATATTTTTTCCATCAGGCCTCCAGCTCGCAAGTTTTTGGTGATATCCTCCCGAGCGTTTAGACGACCTTCGGAGATCTATTGTAGAGGAGGTTCGACAGGAGGTCGAGCAGGATTTCAAGGATCGTATGCGAGGCCGGGATCAGGAGATTGCAGACATGCGAGATGAGATACATTATTGCGGGATATGGTTAGCCGCTTATCGCAGAGTCTCCAGCCTCCACAGCCTCCACGTGATTGCTCAGATTCTTGATGTATTTTTTTCTTTTATATGTTATACATGAAAACTTCAAAATTTTAATATATTATTTATTTTTATAAATTGAATGATTATTGTTTGGATCAATATGAGTGAAGAATGTTTCGATCATATTTAAATATAACGAAATTGTATTAACCGTTTTAATTTTTAAATTTTTATTTTTTTTAAAAAATATTTATTTAGCGACGCATTAGCGACTCAAATTGCATCGCTAATATTTTCATAATATTATTATTAAATATTGCGATGCAATGATCTGGTGTCGCAATATTTTTTTAAAAATTTAATTAGCGACGCATTAGCGACTAAAATTGTGTCGCTAATATATCTAAAATATTATTAATAAATATTGCGACGCAATGACCTGGCGTCACAATATTTTAAAAAAATTTTATTAGAGACTAATATTGCGTCGCTATTATATTTAAAATATTATTAAATATTGCGACGCAGCTAAATGCATCGCAATATTGCGATGCAATTGAATGCATCGCAATATTTAATATTAATATTTAAAATATTAAAATTTAGTTTTAAATTTAGCAACGTATTTGGATGCGTTGCAATATTGCGATGCATTATTGCGTCGTAGAGAGTCGCAATATTGCGATGCAATTGCGACAAATGGATATTGCGATGGATATCTGAGCGATGTCGTCATTGCGTCGCTATTGCATCGCAATAGCATGTTTAGCGATGTAATTGCGACGTATTTGGGCGTCGCAATATTTTTTTTTTCTTGTAGTGTTAACTCTCTAGGGGAAAAAAAAAAAAAGAATGTGACCTACTATTTTCTACCTAGAGGAAGCAGGATTTGCAAACGTGAACAATACATAGATGCAAAAGCAAGGGATAAAGTGCATACTTTATTTATTCAGAAACTAAAAGTAATGGTCAATTAAATAGTTGGTATGCTTGATTAAGTAAGTCAATTGGTAGAATTAGATTGATCAAGAGCCTAAGTTTCACTTTAATAAAAGTGCTTACAATTCTTAATAAAAAGAGAATGCAGTGGAGAAGCAAAGTAAAAAAGAAAATAATAGTTCACAGGTAGAGGAATAATCCAATTAAGACTTTGATTATGTAAAAATAAAAGTAATTGATTAGAGAATAAAGATTTTTCAAGATGGGATGGTGGTCAACTTAGAGAGTACACTTGAGAGTAAATATAGAAGAGCAAGTTCATGGAGTCTTCCAAATAACTTTTATTGTAGTTATAAGTAGAAATCATTTCTACTCTATATATGCCAAGCTAGATTTCGTGGCCTATGTCTTCTTTCTAAAGCTTGATAACTGCAAAGAACTCTCGTCAAAAAAAAAAAAAAAAAATTACTGCAAGGAACTAACTCTGTGGAGATGTTTCTGGACTGTCCCGTGTCCACGCCATTAATAGCCAATCTTTACCCTGAAATTGCTCCTCTGGTTCTGAATTGTTAATTTGATTCACTAACCCCTCTGCGAGCCCACTTAACATGTCAAACGCGCTCCATCCTTGCGTTTGATAAGTCTCTCTCAGCGTAACTTGATCATGAGAAAAAAATATACTTTTAACCTTAAAATTTTAGCTCAAAATTCATTTAGATATTCCTAATGTCTGTAGGATGGGCCAGATGACATTGCCAGAATAGTTGAAGTGGATTGATTGAGAAAATAATTCATTAATTATTTTATTAACTTGAACTGATCAACCTGATGGGATGCCAAGATGAATTAAGGAGTTAAATTATAACAAGTAAAAATTTGATGGTTAAAAACAAAAAAGTTCTGTTGATGCTCCATCACTGAAATTGGATGTCGGAAAGAGACTCCGTTAGCTGGTGGTGTCTTCTTCAGGGAAGAGCGACCTGCAAGAAGCCCCAATACCGAAGGAAGCTCCGATAGGGACCCTCCGATGCCTAAATTAGCAATCGAGTTCACAGAGAGGGAGCTCAAGAGAGCTCTCTAGAGATAGAAAAAGCTCAGAGAACTAGAGTTTTCATGGGATTTTTTGAGTATAAGTGGACATTTGGGTTTACGTACCTTAATTCTGAATTCTCTTACCTTTTATAGGCTTTCGACATCCGTCTAGGGATTAACCACGTGGAGTTCCGTAAAAAAGAATGTCTGTGGAGCACGTGGTAATTATGTGAATAGGGGCCAGTCGATGGGCTTAGTCCCATTAACTATGTGGGTCAGGTGGCAGGTGGGCCTGACTGTATCAGACTGCACAGATCAGGTAGTAGGTGGGCCTAGTCCCATCAACGGCATGGATCAGACGGTAGGTGGGTCTGATTGTGTCAGACGGTAGGTGGGTCTGCTTGGAGAAGTCGGAGCCGCAGGGGCCGACTAGGAGAAGTCGGGGCCGCCTCGGCCTACTTGGAGAAGTCGGGGCCATAGGGGATCGACTTAGAAAAGTTGGGGCTGCCTCAGTCGACTTGGAGAAGTCAGGGCTATAGGGGGGCCGACTTAGAGAAGTCGGGGCCGTCTCGATCGACTTGGAGAAGTTGGGACCGCAGGGGATCGACTTGAAGAAGTTAGGACCGCAGGAGACCGACTTGAAGAAGTCGGGGCCGCCTCGGCTGACTTGGAAGAGACGAAACCATAGGGGGCCGACTTGAAGAAGTCGGAGCTATCTCGATCGACTTGAAAAAGTCAGGGCTGTAGAGGGCCGATTTAGAGAAATTAGTATCGAACTGACTTGAAGAAGTCGAAGCCGCCTCGATCAACTTGAAAGAGTTGAACTCGCAAGGGACTGATTTGAAGAAGTCAGACCGTCTCAGCCATCTTAAAAAGTTGGGGCTACAAAGAATTGACTTGAAGAAGACGAAGCAAGCGCGTTCGATAACTCTCGCTCATGCTGTTATTGCCCGCATGATAACACAGATCACATCAAGTTCGAATATATAAAAGTTAAAGATCTAAAGTATACTTTAGCCATACGAATGTGATCGTCTAACTCATGGCTGATAAAGCATAGAATAAACAGTCTAAAAATTATTAAAAAGTCCTCATGACCATCGCTGGCTTAATTTCTAGCCAGAGGAATCCTGCGGCTACGCTACCAGCTTATCCGAAGCTCACAAGCCCTTCCATCTCCAGAGTCCAGACAAGCAGCAGAGAGCAGAATAAGGCTCTAAAATCCAAAACCCGTGAGCTGGTGGTACCAATCTGAAGGAACGGACACGGGACCATCCAGCCCATCCCGCACCACCCACCATCCACTCCACGACGAATAACGCCTTGGACTCCGACGTATACACGCCACCTTGCCCTGCAAAGAAGCAGACGTACAACTGTAGGCATCCTGCACGGATGTTTTTGCCTCTTAAAACTCAAACGACTGGTAATAATTAAAAACTTCTTCTGTTTACGACTTACGAGGGAGATGAAAGTAAATAAAAACAAAAAATTAAAGATACCTTGCTCTTCTCCATTTTCCCTCAGCTCAAATTATTTTTGACCCTACAAGTTAACTCTTTTTATATAGTGAATGATATATTTATAATTTTTTAAACGTAACTTCTGTTTTTTCTGGCCTTAAATAAATAAAGAGAAGGCAGCAATCCCCCCCCCCTTACCTTCTTAAGTACTCTTTTCCTTCCTTAACCCTCTTCTTCCTCCCTCTTCTAAGATCCAAATAGGCCCCTCGGCGTTTGCGGACCATTATGGAGTTGGTCCCCCAACTTGTCTATCTTCGTAGGCTATTCCATCAATCGCAACCTATGAGTACTTGAACTGTGCTTATTTCTCGTAAACAGCCCGTCGTAAAGAATTCGGACTTACCAACGTCCACCTCAGATAACACGCAAGTCACTAGCTTTCAACGTTTGACCTCGTGCCATCCTTTTTATTGAACCTGGGTATAGCTTTTGGATAATTGACGCATGCGAGCCATGCTTTGAAATCTACATTCCCTTCCTTATTTCTATAACCTTTCTATATTTCTAAAATTCTTGATCCAACGTTTTGATTTATGGTTGCTCATAATCTTTTTCTTTTATTTATTAACTTATGTTCAAAATCCCATAGGGACGCAGATTGCTTGGGATGCAACTAGTGTGAAATAGAATGAAGCACGCTGGTGACGCCAACCGTCGTATTATAATTTATATGAGAGGCTGTCCCATTTACAACATGGGCTCCATCTTATCTTGAGCTGGGATACTCATGATGTCGGTCGTGGATTAGAGACGATCAGATTTTTTTTTTTTTCTTTCTTTCTTTCTTTCTTTTTAACTGAAAAGAAAAGGAAAGGTTTTGGAGCTAGAATCCTGAGGTCCTCTCGCGCGTTGTTACTTTTGCGTGATAGCGCCAGTTCAGTTCAGTTCAGTAGCCATTTCGCCATGTAAGAGGAGGATCTTAATTTAATTTTAAAGCAACCATGCATTTGTAGATACTGCAGGGTGTTTAAATTTTAAACTAAATTTTGTAGCACTGAAAAAATACTGAAAATTAAGAAGCTGAAATGAGATCGAGCTCTCTAACAGGAAATTAATTAATCTTGGAGAGGCTGAAATTTAAAAGAACTAAAGAAGCAACATAATAAATAACAAGCAATATCAACTATTAACAGTACACTTGGGCGAGATCAGTCGCTCTCAGAGAGAGAGAGAGAGAGAGAGAGAGAGAGAGCACCCTACCTCTTATGATCTCCTGGGCCTTGACGCCCTCCGGCTGAGCACGACCCAGTAGAGCAAGCGGTACAAGACAAAGAACCCGAAGAGAACCTGGAGGTTGGCCCACCTCTGCCCCTCCCTCAGCCCCCTCCTCTCCAGCAAGTCCCTCCCCGTCACCGCGCACTCCCCTCCATCCCCCCACCCGAAGCACCGCCGACCCTTCGCGCACCCATACTCGTTCGCCAGCAGCGCGTCCAGCGCGTATTTATACGGCGACAGGTAGTGCACGAACAGCCAGTACTCCGGCATGTTCTCCTTCGCTATAAAGTAGCCAGAGAAGAGGAAAAAACCGGCTAAGGAGACCGTCACCAGCGACGTCCCGGCGATGTAGTCCGGCGACAGGGAACTCATGAAGAGAACGAAGGAGTTGGCAGTGAGCACCACGGCCCAGACGATGAGCACGAAGCAGGCGAAGGCGGCCCAGGAGGCGCAGAGGCCGACGAGGAAGTAGACGGCGGTGGAGTAGAGGAGGGCGATAGCGAAGAGGTAGGGGAGGAAGACGAGGGTGTTGGCGAAGAGGTGGGACGAGAGGCGGTACAGCCCCGAGGAGGTCTCGCGGAGGAGGATGGGCCGCTCCACCACGAAGATGGGGAGGGTCTCTGTGGTGGAAGAGAGGAGGAAGGTGAGGGTGAAGGCGAAGAGGCCCAGCCGCTTGTGCACGCCTTCCCTGTCGTAGCCGACATGAATGTAGATGCTTCCCAAAAGAAGTCCGATGCCGAGAGCTTCGACGGTGTTGGTGAGAAGAAGTTGTTTGGTCCGGTAGATGATCTTCAAGAAGCGGCCATAAAGAGTGAGAATTTCGTGAGTTCGAGAGCTGGTGTAAGGAATCTCTTCAGTACTGGTGGCGGCGGCTTTCGTTTTGAGAGAGTTAGAGAGAGTAGTAGTGCTGGCGTGGGGGAGTTGGTGGAGAACTTCCATGGCGTACTCGAGAGGGTTCAGAGGAGGAGGGACGAAGAAGTTGGAGGAGAGGAGGAAGCGGTCGAGAGAGGCGAGGGCGCCGTGGTAAAGGACGGAGCCTTTGGAGAGGAGGAGGAGGGAGTCGAGTTCGGAGAGGAGACGGGAGCTGGGCTGGTGGATGGAGAGGACGACAGTGGTAGATCGGGAGCCGGCGATGGAGCGGAGGGACTGGAGGACGTGGAGGGCGGAGGAGCTGTCGAGGCCGGAGGTAGGCTCGTCGAGAAGGAGGACGGCGGGGTCGCGGAGGAGGGAGAGGCCGATGGACACTCGGCGGCGCTCGCCGCCAGAAAGAGCGCCGCAGAGGCGGGTGTAGGCGACGTGGGAGAGGCGGAGGTCGGCGAGGAGGGAGGCGACGACCTCTGGGACGGCGGAGGGGTCCGGAAGGAGGAGGCGGGCGGCGAAGGCGAATGTTTCGGAGACTGTGAGGAGAGGAAGGGAGGCGTCGTGCTGGGGGACGTGGGCGGAGAGGCGGCGGAAGGTCGGCGGGTGGAGCGGTGCGGAGTTGAGGAGGAGGCGGCCGCTGGTCGGGACGGAACGGGAAGCGAGAATGTCAAGCAGCGTCGACTTGCCAGCCCCGCTGGGCCCCACGATGGCCAGGATCTCGCCGGGCCGCGCGGTGAAGGACACGTCCCGGAGGATGTACGTTGGCGGTGGGGCCGCACTGCATGGCTTCAGGAGGTTTTTAATGGAGGAACCTGTGGACTTGGCGTAGAAGATGGAGCATGCGGTCAGCTCGTAGGTCTTGGGCTCTGGTTTCGGCGGTGGTTGTGCTGGTAGCATGGATTGGTCAGCCATGAGAACGGTGGTGGTCGGTGGCGGAGAGAGGAAGGTGGTGGTGGTGGTGGAAGAAGAGGAAGGAGGAAGTGATGGGAGAGCGAGTGATCAGTTGGCTCTTCAGCCATGATGCTTATTTTTGGATGCAAGTGGTCCTGGGGTGGGAGAGTGGTGGTGGAGTGAGGAGAAAAATAATTGCGAAATGTTTCCGAATGAATTGACCCCGATGTCGGAAAAAGCGTTACAGGTCGCTGTAACAGTTTCACAACGGGGTGAGGTGAACAGCGGGCTGTTGTGATGCTACGGAAATAAATGGATAAAAAATAAAATTTTGGAGTTGGAATGGCCATGAAACGAGGGAAAAGCTGCTTAAAATATTTGGTCGCGAAAAGGCCATACTATGTGCAATCCAATGATCTGATAAATAATAATAAGAATTTTAATAATATATTTTACATAAAAATACACTAATCATCCTTAAACTTTCGCTAAATATTTGAAGCGGGTGACATGTATGCTATTTTATTAATTTTATTTGAATCCATATATATAATATTAAATTATAATATTTTTAAAATAAAAATTAAATTATAATAATTTAAAGTTTAAAACTTAAAATAAATTTTGAGTGAAATTTGAGGATTAAAAGCATATTTTATCCAATTTATATTAAAAAGTTGCCAGTTGAGAAAGCTCAAGCATGCCTTTGTTAAAAAGTTATATAAATATTTCTATGTTCGAAAATATTTTCCGTATCTAAAAAATATTTTGTTATTAGTCTCTCGAAAATAGAAGTACTGCTTGAATTTCTCATTTTGTCCGTCTACTGAAAAAATCAAAGAACTGGAACGTGTCGAGAAGTGGCGGGACGGAGGGTGTCTCCCGAGAGGCATGACAGGGACCAGAGAGGTCACGGGACTCAGGACGGCCCTAAAATCTAAAGGGACCCGTGAACCTATGGTGCCGATCTTAAGGGCTAAATAACCTATCCTTCTACGGCTGCATCTAGAGAGTGCAATAAAAAATTTAAATAATTATATAGAATGTTTTATCCTACAGAAAACAAATGTTGTTGCTGGATTGAGCCACGCAGACAGATTAGACACAAAATAGGTAGTATATTGAAATGTTGATTTTGTCCTTAAAAAGTGATTTATTTCGTATACTTTAATAATTTTTTAATTAAAAAATAAGCAAATCAAAATTTTTTAACTCAACTCAACCCAACCCATTTAAGCTTCTTTTTTTTTTTTCCAACTATATGGTGTTCTAGTTGAAGCTTGATTTGATGGCTTTGATATACTTGATGGATAATAATCTGATAGCGATAATGCTCAAGATAAAAATGCTTGGAATGGGATAAAAATGTTTGGAAAGAAATATCATTTATTAGCTCTGATACCAGATTGATCATTAGATAGAGACATTAGGGAATACAAGTTTTGGGTCTCTCTGTTTTCTTCTTCTGTTACATTTCATGAGCAAATACCTCTCACATTTATAAGAGTCATGTCCTTTCATTTACCTCTACTTAATGAAAACAAAAAAAACATTTAAGAGTCGGTTACAAAAAACTGAACCATTTTATCTTTTCAAAATAACTCTTTCGTTCTCCCATAAAGCCTTTTATTTTTTTTTCAACTCTTCTTTCTCCCACGAAGTCTTCAGTTTTTTTTTTCCATTAAAACAAGTTTAATTTTCAACGTTTCCTCCCGTAAACTTGTTTTTCCTTGATGCCATAACTCCGTCTCAGTTTTTGAAAATCTTCACCTTTCATAAATATATCAGCAATTTGCTCATTTGATTTACAATACACAACCTTCACAATACCTTTCTTGTGATCCTTGTGTCCATGTGTTTGCTTCTTCCATGTTGAACTGGATTCTTAGCTAGTTCAATGGCAAACTTATTATCAACATATATCTTCACAGGCTCTTTTTGTGTATGACTTAATTCTTTCAATAAGTTGCGCAACCATATGGCCTCACATGCACATGACGCTGCTGTAACATACTTTGCTTCACATGTAGATAATGCAATAATGGATTGTTTCTTTGAGCTTCAAGAAAAAGCATTAGCACCAAAATAAAAAACATAACCAGAAGTGCTTTTCCGTTCTTCAAGATCTCCTCCCCAATCACTGTCAGAAAATCCAATTAAACTTGCATCATTGGAATGAGTATAAAACATACCATGATCAAGAGTTCCTTTGAGGTATCTAAGAATCCTTTTTGCTGCCATCTAGTGTGACTCCTTTGGATATTCCATATATCTACTAATCAAACCAACTCTATAGACAATATCAGGTCGGCTTATGGTAAGATAACGAAGACTTCCAACAAGACTTTTGAAGAGAGATGAGTTCACCTCATTTCCTTCTCCTTCTTTACTAAGCTTGGCTCCATAAGCAACCGGAGTGTTTACTTCTTTGCAGCTCTCCATTTTAAATATTTGTAGAATGTTTCTAGCATAACTGCCTTGAGAAATGAAGATGCCATCTTCACTTTGCTTTACTTCAATGCCAAGAAAATAAGACATCAAGTCTCCTCCTGTCATTTCGAACTCCTTGCTCATGGTTGCTTTGAACCCATATATCATTTCCCTGCAATTACCTGTCACAAGTAAGTCATCCACATATAGACATATAATTAAAATGTCATCTCCTTTTTTCTTCACGTAGATAGCATGTTCATAGGAGTATTTGTTGAAACCACATTTTTGAAGATAGTGATCAAGACGAGCATTCCAAGCTCTGGGTGCTTGCTTTAATCCATACAAGGCTTTTCGTAACTTGTACACTTTATCTTCCATGCCTGTATGGACATAGCCCTCAGGTTGCTCAATATAGACTTCTTCTTTAAGGTAGCCATTGAGAAATGCCGACTTCACATCCATTTGATATATTTTCCACTTGTAATGAGATGCAAGTGAGAAAATGAGCTTCATTGAATCAAAATGGGCTACAGATGCAAAAACTTGTCATAATCGAGCCCTTTCTTTTGCTTGTAGCCTTTGGCAACCAAACGAGCCTTGTATCTTTCTACATCTCCATTAGCGGTGCGCTTTACTTTATACACCCATTTGACACCTATCACCTTTTGTCCTTTTGGAAGTGAAGTCAACTCCCAAGTATTATTTTTTTCTATAGCAAGAATCTTCTCCTTCATTGCTTTTCTCCATTCAACTTTCTGCATAGCTTCATCAAATGTTAGAGGTTCAATATCAGCAAATAAACAATATAAATCAACTTCTTCAACTTCTTCTGTTTCATCATAAAGATCACTAATACTTCTAAACTTTCTTGTTGACTCTTCAGGGCTTATAGAACTTCTTGAGGAAGTTGGTGTAACTTGTGGTGATGAAGATGATCTTGCTGGTGACAAAGTTGGTTGAGTAGCTTCCTCATTTGTATTATCCTCAGCTTCATTATAAGGTGTTACATATTTGATATGAGATTCTTTGCCACTCCAATCCCATACTCCATCTTCCTTCAAAATCACATCCCGACTGATGATGACCTTATTTGCCATTGGATCATACAATTTGTAGGCTTTGGATTGCTCACTATATCCTATGAAAATGTATTTTTGGCTTCGATCATCAAGCTTCTTTCTTCTCTTGTGGTACTTGGGCATAGGCAATGCACCCAAAAATCTTCATGTGGCTTACTCCTGGCTTGTAGCCACTCCAAGCTTCTTTCGGTGTCATACCTTTGATGACTTTTGTTGGGCTTCGGTTGATAAGATATGCTGCACATGCCACCCCTTTAGCCCAAAATTGCTCGAAAAGGTTCTTCTCTTTCAACATGCTTCTAATCATGTCAAGAATGGTCCGGTTCTTCCTCTCGGCCACTCTATTTTATTGTGGAGAGTATGGGGCGGTGAATTGATGTCTAACTCTTCTTCATCACAATAGCTTCTAAAAGCATTTGACATATATTCTCCGACTCTATCGGATCTCAAAATCTGCACTTTACTGTTACTTTCTTTTTCAACCAAAGATTTGAAATATTTAAACATAAAGAGTGCAGCTGACTTTTCTTTTAGAAAATAAACCCACAACTTTCTACTAAAGTCATCAACAAATGTTATGAAATACTTGTTACCACCATAAGATTCTGGAAGAGGTCTACATATATCAGTATGCACTAGTTGTAATGGTTTTGTTGCTTTCCAAGAGTTTCTACTTTTGAAGGGAGCTCTTGCATGTTTTGCTAGTGTGCACTTCTCACAAACTTTATTTGGATAATTTATGTGGTAGACCTTTCACCATCCCCTTATTAGATAGTAATTTTAAACTTCCAAAATTTAAATGTCCAAACCTGAGATGCCAAAGCCAGGAAGGGTCCTTGAAATCCACTTGCAAGCATTTTCTATTAGCTCTCCACTCCAAGCATTATTATCTTGAGCATTATCCTTATGCGCTACCAGATTATTATCCATCAAGTGTATCAAAGCCATCAAGTGGTATCAATGCTTTTTGTGTACCCACTGCATTTTCAACATATGGGACCGACTACATGAATCTGCTTCTTTTACTATATTCTATTCAAAAATAAATCAATATTTACATATTTTTGTTACCTTTCTACTTAGAGCACCTAAATGTGGGACATTTTAGCCCTTCATATAATTTGATTTAGTAGATTCATGTTTTAAAAATCTGACAAAGTTTTACACTGGCGATCAGCTACCTAACGCAACCCTTCTTATTTACCGAAGCTTGAAATCGATCTTGATAAAGTTTAAATATAATAATTAATTAATTTCTTCCTCATTAATTTATTTTTGAATATAATAATTAATCTATGGATAATCACCTTCTAGGCTTCCCATGGGAGTATAAAAATTAAATATGGTCCACTTAATTATTTAGAGGGATTGGACTATTCAAAATTAGAAATTATATTTAATTAATTTATGTTTAGTTAAATGCTCAATATGGAGTTAAAAAAATTAAATTACTTTAGGATGTGTTTTGAATGAGATATTTTAAAATTTTTTAAATATATATTTTAAAATGTAGCATTTTAAAATTTTAGAATTTCACAAAGTTTTCGTTTCAATAGTTATCCTCAAAAATAAAATTTTATCTAAGGATCATTTTTTTTAAAAAAATATGAAATAATATTTATATAAATTCATATAAATAGTTAATATTAATTTTAATAATACTTATCAATATTTATTATTTCAATATTATAAAATTTTAAAAATTCTTTTTTAAAGTAGTCAAATAAAAAATCTTAATTTTAAAATTCTTTAATCCCTTGCTCAAATACAAATCCTTGAGCACATTGTCAATTCAAATACATCAATTTTAATGTGAAAAAGTCTTTGTACAATACTCTCGATGTAGCATTAGTTGTATTGGGCGATGATTCGTTTGCCCATGAGTTGGTATCGAACACGGTCTGTCCATGAGTCCCGCATTAGTAGGCCCGCAAGTGGGCAAATTATGATGCTCGATGTAGGTACCAAGATTTTTTTTTTTTTGATACAGACATGCAATCATACAAATCTGGCATAAGGACAACCCAAAAGATCAAGGAAAAAGTATATATGAAGAGAGGGTGGAATCCTATCCTCCTAGACCAAGTCCAATCACTAGAGTGCTAAGCTGCATATAGGCAACCCAGTTGGCCGTACGTTTGCCTTCTGATAAACATGATGGGCTATAGTAACCGTTGGGTCCTGTAAAAGTTGCCAAATATCACCAAGAAGTGGGTGGGCATCGTCGCGGTCCGCTCCATCTTGAATCCATCCAATGACGGTAGAAAAGTCTCCCTCAATAAGGATCCTCTAAGCTCACTACTGTCGAGTCGCTCTGATGATGCCCACTCATGCTGCTCTGAGCTCAGCTTCCGAGATAGAAGAGTCCTAAAGGAAGGTCCTGTTGACCGCCACAAGTCTCCCATCATTGGTGCGAATAATATACCCTACACCACCAGCAGTACCGCATATACTGCCATCAAAGTTCATCTTAACAAACCCCAAGAGGGCTCCCAGAAGATAGAAATCACCTTATGGGCCGATGCCGGAGCAGCATGGAAGACCTAGAAACCTGAGGTAGTCAGATGAGTGGCAGCATCAAATCGTAGGTACTCTGACATCAAGCATCTAGCTCGCAGAATAATTTGATGGATCAAGATAACCTATGCCTCGAAGATCATCGCATTCCTAGCCAACCAGACCTGATAGGCAATATAAGTAGCGAAGTAGGCCTCATGTGTCGATCTTAGATTGATGAATCAGAGAAAGGAATGCAGGAAAGCACTATCGTCATCATCCCAAGGCCATCTTCCCGAAGTCATCCAAATATGCCTCGCCCTAGGATAACTCAGGATAGCATGCTCTGTTGTCTCTTCATGATCTGCACAAAATGGGCAAGACCCCACAATGTCCATGCCTCTCCGACTAAGAAGAGCCTTCGTCGGGAGACGGTCCCATGCCATCTTCCACAAAAAAGCTGCGCTCTTGGATGGATTGGGAGTTTCCAAATCTACATTGCCATAAATGTGGTATCAGATGGTCCCCTGCATAGGTTATAGAGAAAACTCGATGGAGCCTTGGGATAGCAAGAATGGCCTCAGACCCAAAGGTCACGCCCCCGATGAAATGGAATTGGAACAGCGAGAATCCAAGAAACTAGCTGGGACTCAAACAACCTAGAGAGATCCTGGGTTCTCCAGGTCCGCCCATCTTCCATTATCAGATCATTGACTCGGAGGTCGTCAGCAGCTTCCATATTAACAAAGGTTGACCACCCAGACAAAGGTATCGAAGAGATCTATGCATCCTGAGTAACATCAACTGTGGTTCCGTCTCCAACTAAATATCTGACATGGGCCATTGCTATAGGAGCACAAGCGAAGATCTCCTTCTAGATAAAAGAGCAATCTCTGATCGACTGAATTTGAGCTCCTTGACTTCAAGCACTGTACCACGATGTCATCATTCTGCTCCATAATAACTGGGTTGGAAGAGATATCTTATAGCCTGCCTGACAATTAATGCTTTCCTCTTTGCCAAAAGGGATTGGATTCCGAGTCCTCCATCTATGATAGGGCAACAAATGGTGTTCCAGTCCAGTAGGTGGACACCATGACTGTCCTGTCTGGGCTTCCATAGGAAATTACGGAATGTCTGTTCCAGCTCACTCAGACAAGATCTGGGAACCATAGTGTTAGCTAGAAGGTAGATAAGAATGGAGCTGAGTATTGACTTGATGAGAGTGATTCTGCCCATCATGGATAGTATAGTAGCCTGATATCCCTCCAGATGATCATGAACCCGTTGTACCATTGGCCTAACCTCCAGCTTCCGTAAGCGTCCGCCAGTTATAAGGACGCCAAGGTATGTTAGGATCCCATGTTGCTTCGGGATCCCCATAGTGGTCAAGATTTTCAACTTTGTTCTGGGTTTCATTTTGGGACTGAGAATGACAGAAGATTTGTGCAAGTTAACAAGTTGGCCTGACTCCCGACTAGGATTGTAATCGAGCCAAGCTTTCCGGTGCTCAAGCTTGGCTCGTTAAGAAATACTCAAGCTCGTTTTAAATTTGAAACACCCTGTTCGAGCTCAGCTCGAGCTCGATTACAAAAAGCTTGAGCTCGGCTTGAGCTAACTCATTTGGTCTGATTAGAAAGCTCGACAAGCTCGACTCAGAAAAAGCTTGTTTCAAGTTCGAGCTTGAATTGAGCTCGTTTCAAGCTTGACTCGAATTAAGCTCGTTTCAAGCTTGGCTCAAAAAAAAAAAACCTCGTTTAAAGCTCAGCTCAAGGGGAAAAAAAAAGCTCAATCCTTAATTAATTTTTTTACCAAAAATCAAATTAAAAAAGTTTCTAAAGTCATCCACAAAAATATTAGTCTAACAAGATATAAAAGTAATCAAGCCAAAGAAGATGAAAGGACATTTTATTCACGAGCTCCTAATCAAGCCATCTCATGAGTATCTGTGTGCTCAAGCTCGGTTCGTTTATCAAACGAGCTCTAAAATGAAGCTCAAGCTCGGCTTGTTTATATGACGAGCCGAACACGAACGAGCTTTTATCAAGCCGAGCCTCGAGTAGCTCGTGAGCAGCTCGGCTCGATTACAGCCCTGCTCTCGATAGTAGGATTCGACAGCATGAGCAAAGGATCTAGCATTCTAGAAGGAGGCCCGATCAATGAGAAGACAATCATCTGCAAAGAAAAGGTGGGAGAAAGACTAGGCTCCAAGGGTGACTCGGTATAGCTCCAGACGTGATCGCTGGTCCGCATCTCCCAGAGTCCGAGAAAGAGCATCAGCGCATAGTATAAATAGTTAGGGAGACAGAGGGTACCCTCGACGTAAACTAATCATCAAAGGGAAGTAGTTTGTCATGATACCGTTCACCAAGATAGCAAAGGAAGGCCCCTCCACACAGTGCATAGTCCACCTAATCCATATATCGAAAAATCCAAACTCGTGAAGGTTCCGCCTAATGAGGTGCCAGCTTATCCGATCATAAGCATGCTCCATGTTAATCTTAATAGCCATGAGATTTCTTCGAGATGGGGCTTACCTGAGATCATGCATAAATTCTTAAGAGAAGAGAACATTGCCAAAAATATCGCGTTCTCTGATAAATGCTCCTTGCTCAAGGTGACTTTTCCTTTTTTTAAGGCTTAACAAACATCGTCGCGCGCTGTCCGGCAACAGAAGGACCGCTGCACTGAAGAGTCGCCGGTCGAGCCTGCAACGCTAGTCAGTTTCGCTCAGGTGGTGGTGAGAGATCTCGCCAATCCGCTAGATCACCGCATCCGGGTGGGATTGCCGGAGTAGTAGGATGGTTGTAAAATTTTATACTTGTAGTGGATAAGTGATAGATGTTGATGCCCGATCACTTTGAGCTGGCGTCCTTGAGAGTTGATCGTTCCTCCATAGAAACATCGGGGCCCTTCCTTTGTCTTCAAAGCCTGCAAGAAGTCCCACGGCCGAGTATTCCGGCGGGGACCCTCCGACGCTCAAGTTAGTGCTCTGGGCAACAGCCGTGAGCTTGAGAAAGCTCGAAAGAGAAAGAGAGAGGGGCTCAGAATCAGCGTGTTGAGTTTTTAGAGCCACCTAGTCGGAGGTCCCTTTTACCCCTTTTATTTATCTTTGGACTTTGTCTTTTGCCTGAAGGGCTTGGATCTTTGTCATCTAGTGGAATTGAGCCACATGGGTCCTCATGATGGACCATGACTTTTGGGGCTTATCTGATCTGAGTGGTTGGGGGTGTCATGATGATTGAGGACTTTTGGTAGACAAAATGTCAGGATTAATATCTGTGAGACCTAAGGTGCTGCCACCTATCGAAGCTTTTATGAAGACACTTCTTTTTAGTGGCATGTCAGAGCTGCAGGCATTGTCTTTTAGTGATATGTCAGAGCTAAAAGCATCGTCCTACCTCATGCAAGTCTTGATTTCATCCACAGATCGAGTGTGCACAGCTGGCCTTTTCTGGTACATTGATCTTGAATATTTATTTAATGGTCAGAGTACTTGTTTAGTCTCCATGAGTCCCTTCTTAAATTAAATAAAGGCTAATAGTACCCTCAGACCCATAGGCCACTCAAGGATGCCTCTGGCTCATGCATATGCCACCTGACACGTGGAGAAGCTATATCTCCCCTTCATCCAATTCTATTGCCTGGACCTGGCCCTTGGTGAGCCATGGAGACTGTACCCTCTACCTGGCGTGTAGAGTCGGAAGGTCCGCGGAAGGTCGCGGCCGTTGGGCGAGGGGCCACCGTGGATGGCCAGCTGGGAGGAGCTTGCTGGCTGGGAGAAGCAGGCCGCCTAGGGGCGCTGGTGGCCCGCCTAGGGCCTCTGCCCCACGAGGCCATTGCTGGTTGAGGCCGGGAAGGCATCTATGGGGCATGGGTCCGGTGAGGCCGCCTAGAATTGCTCGGGGCCGTATAGGATTGCTCTTGGTCGCCGTCATGGGAGGGTCGGGGGCCGTCTGGGATTGCTCGGGAGCTGTCTAGGCTGCTCTTGGCCACTGTCATGGGAGTGTCGGGGGCGCTTAGCTAGAAGAAGCTTTTGGGACCACCTAAGATGAAGATGGGTCCCGAAGTTATTACCAAAGCACCCTTACGTGCATGCATGGGGCCAAAAAGGGAGTCAACGTGGCAGCCATAAATGCACGTAGCCTTTATAAGACCATAAATGCCTTGGCACATAAATGCGATAGAGAGCCATCATCTTGGTGGCATTGGGAGTCTGAAACTAAAGAGGAAAAAGCCGCCTAGGACTGCTGCCTAGGATGGCCATCAAGAAAGGCCATGGAGGAAAAGGGACTTTCTCCGCTGTCTCTCTCTTCGTGGTCCGTAACTTGACATTGAATGCTCTATTCCATTGAATGCTCTATTCCATTGAATGCCTTAGCGCGAGGGCCTTTATAAGACCTATAAATGCCTCAGCACATAAATGACGTTGAGAAGGCCGCCGTTGAGAAGGCCGCCTATGATTAGTTGTCGAAGAAGAGGTAGTTGAGGAAAAGGCCGTTGAGGAATAGGCTGCCTAGGATTGCTGCCTAAGATGAAAGGCCGCTTAAGATTTCCTTCCATGTCCGCACCATTAGATGCTTCAGCTCATTAAATGCTCCCCAAGCCATTGGGGCCTAGGATTGTTGAGGAAGGGGCTGCCTAGGATTGCCGCCTAAGATTTACTTCTGAGTCTACACCATTAAAGGCTCAAGCCCATTAAATGCTCCCAGGTCATTGTCGCCTCTGCTTAAGATTGCCGCCTAGGATGAAAGGCTGCCTAGGATTTCTTCTGGGTCTACACCATCAAAGGCTCCAGCCCATTAAATGCTCCCAGGTCATTTCCATCTAAGATTGTTGAGGAAGGGGCCGCCCAGGATTGCCGCCTAAGATGAAAGGCCTTTTGGGTCTACACCATCAAAGGCTTCAGCCCATTAAATGCTCTCATGTCATTGCCGCTTAGGATTATTGAGGAAGGGGCCTAGGATTGCCGCCTAAGATGAAAGGCCGTCTAGGATTTCCTTCCGGGACTACACCATCAAAGGCTCTAACCTATTAAATGCTCCCAGGTCATTGCCGCCTAAGATTGTTGAGGAAGGGGCCGCTTAGGATTGCCGTCTAAGATGAAAGGCCGCCTAGGATGGCCGTTGCCGCGATTTCCTTCCGTGTCTATACCATTAAATGTTGTCCATTGATTTGTCTATGGAGATTAATCACAAAAAGAGGTCTTTAAGAGAACCCATGCACGTCTCGTAGCTCTTTTTTTCTTTTGTTCTTTCTCTTCATTATGACGGACGCTTGTTGCAAAGAGCAAAGCTCCTTGAAGAGTTGCAAAGAGCAAAGCTCCTTGAAGAGAAAACCCAGTAAGAGCAAAGCTCCTTGAAGAGAAAACCCAGTAAACCAGCGAGGTCGCCTAGAAACTAAGCCGTTTAGGAATGCCGTAGAAGATGATCGTCTTAAAAAATTATTTAAAAATTTTTATTTTTATTGTCCATGAACATGTTAACTGATCCTACCTATAGATATTAATATATATTTTCCTTATGAATTCAAGAATGGAGATGCTTGCTTTCTACCTCCTCTGCCGATTGCCATTCCAACGTTCCAACACCCACCAGCTAATTATCCCGGTGAACAAATTCCTCGTGGACGTCCATCCGTAACTGGTCGGCGAGCCGAGCACAACGCATTTTACTGAACAAGGTTCGGGCGGCCCTCAGGACCATCTCAGTACGCGCATGGCGGCGTCTTCTCATCACCATGACGTCGAGGATGGTGGTTCCACAGCCAGACCAACTGGCAGTGGCGGCCAGCGGGCATTGCTTCGCCCCGCGGTAGGTCAGCCCCCCGCGGCTCTTCTGTAACGCACTTTGCGTCGTCCAACCCATCCACCGATTTAGCCGTGGCACCCACGCCGGCGGTCGTCGATTTATTCGTTGTATTTCTTATGGACTCTCGCATTACCGGGTTTGGTTGGTAGATTGTACCTGGTGGCCCATGTAAGCATACTTTGTTCCCGTTGTCCAAGACTAATATATTAATTGGGCCAACGAAGCCTACTTTTATTATTTTTATTCTATTAAACTATTACTTTTCTTTCTCTTTTTATCCTTATTTTCGATAATAATTGTTATTTTTTAAGAGTATAATTGTCTTATAAGTTTGTTATTCTGCGCTCTATCAAATATAAAATAGGATAATTTATCTTGTTCTTTATCCTACCTTGTCTATTATATCAAATTCTCAACTTAACTCATCTAAGCCTTTTTTTCAACTATGGGTCGGTTACAAGAATATGCTTTCTCAACTTTACTCTATTCAGGAATTAGCCTATTCCATTATATCAAATGCGGCAAGGAATTAGCCTATTCTACGCCAATAAATGTAGACAAGGAGAAATACTTTATATTTAATGCAAGATAATTTGGATAGAAATAAAATGATAATTGGAGGAAGAATGGATAAGATCGTTACATTGTAAAAATTAATTCCATTGTTTTGATGGAATAGACATACCATAAAGTTAAAATCATTGCTTGGAATGGTTTTTAGAGTTATCTTTGGTTTAAAAAGTAATAAAATAATGGGTGAGTTAATGAGATTTGCCTAGCTTGTGTCGAATTTATTTATGCTTGAAAGAGATGGTGTTAAAACTCACTCTTTATGAAAATATATTTGGATTATGAAATTTTTTTTCTTTTCTAAATTACCAAAACTTTATATTTAAAACTTACTCTTTAACTCTATGTGAATCATAGAGTTAAAGCAGGATGGATTAAGTGGAGGAGTGCTTCGAAAATATTGTAAATATTGTATGATCGGCGCATCCCATTAAAATTAAAAGAAAAATTCTATAAAACTGCTATTAGACCAGCTATGCTATATGGAACACAGTGTTGGACAATATTGAAATAATATGTGAATAAATTAAATATAATAGAAATGCATATGTTAAATGGATATGTGATAAAACTTTAAAAGATAGAATTAGAAATAAATATATAAGAGAATGATAGAGGTAACCCTAATTGAAGATAAATGAAAGAAAATCGATTATGGTGGTTTGAACATATACAACGTAGACCTTTAAATACTCCAGTTAAAAAGAGTGATCTTTTAACAATTCATGGTAATATAGAGACAGAGGTAGACATAAACTAATATTGATAGAAATAATTAAAAAAGATATAACTATTTTAATTTAAATATCGACTTGGTCTTGAATAGAGAAGAGTGAATGAAGCATATTCATGTAGCCGACCCCATGTAGTTGGGAAAAGGCTTAGATGAGTTGAGAAATTACCAAAGGTACATTTTTTCATGAGTAGACAAGTTTGCCCTTCCTACCCCTTATTGTATTTTTATGTATGTATCGAGAAAATATACCTATAGAAGGTAAAATTAATTTATATATGGATAAAAATAACAATATTATGTTAGCTTATAATATTACTAACCCATATATTAATTTAAAATAAATATAAGCAAAAAATGATAATGATATATTCTTTAATAAAATACTATTATATATATAATAATATAATAGAATAACAATATATATCAATATAATATTAGTCTATTCTATTATACTATACTATGACAACAATTGAACTACATACTTTATATTAATTTTGTATAAAGAAAGTAATGATTTTTAAAACAATGTTAAACTATCCCAACTCATTGGATGCAGTCATCTACGCAGTTAAAAGTATATCAAAACCATAATTCATATGTTTTGATGATTTTTAATTTATGTACAAAGATGGTATAAAATAAATTATATTAATTGCTCTAGCTAGTGCAACAAAATGTATGAGAGAATATATAAATTTAAATTTAACTATAATCTACATATTTTGAAATATGACAAATAATTTGTTAATGTAAATTATGCTAATAATTTATATCTCAAACTTGAATAGTTCATCATTAATTAATTTTCAAGAAATCAATATCAAAACATAAAATTCAACCATAATAATAATAATATAATAATAAAAGGGTTATAGGAGCTTTCCTTTGTCCCTATTAGATGTCAAGGAAAGTCTTTGCGCATCGTGCACAGTGCAGGACATGCGCACTATGCAAGGTGCATATTATGCATATATGCGCAAGGCCTCGTCTAAAGTCATGTGGCAAGTTTTATCAGCCTCAATGGCGTGGGCCAGCAGAAACGGTGAAGTTTCGCACTTATTTGAGATACAAAAAGTCTTGCTGCATGGCATACGATAATTAATGCGCGATAAATAGACAAAGTCGAAATAAATAGCCAGCAACCCGTTTCAAATAGGGCCAGCCAAGCCCAACTTAGTTTGATTGTTAAAATCTTAGGCGACCTGCGTTATACTAATGAACAAAACTTTGGTGCAACAAGTCAAGCGTTTGACAATAGATTCTTCGTCTATATAATTTTATACCTCATTAGATACCTAAATTCTATTAAAAAATAGTAAATAACTATTATTTATTGAGTAAGACGATGAGCAAATATCACTTTTAATAAAAAAATTGATAGCACACAGCTAGATTTCGCCATCATATAATTCCCTTAATTTTTTAACAATCGGGTTTAACTAGATTTTTGAACCTATGTCGACCAGGTATTAGAGTCCGGAGATAGTCAACGCGGGCATTAGACATTATGTTGAAAATTATAATATTTGTATTGTTTTCAACATCCAATCAACACCTTGACTATATTTCAAGCCAGGCATCCTCCAAATAAGCAGTCATATGTGAAGTAGAATTATTTATTTTATACCAGTAAAAGAAGTTAAATCACAAGTTTTACATTAATTTCTTAAAAATAAACGGATGATTCAAAACCAGGTCAACCAAATTAAAGATCATCTATACTGTAAAAAATATTTTAAAATTAAAATTTATATACCATGATCATCTTTAATTTAATCATCAAATTGGTGTGAAGATAAATATTTTTCACAAATTAATACTATTTTTTATTGTGTATTTATCGTCATGGTAAAGTGAATTTAATTTTTTTTTATTTTATGATTTGTAGATTGTGGTCAATAAAGCAAGCTTTTAATTTATATCTCCTGCTGATGCAACTGATGCTTTTGATTTCTGTATTAACTTAATGTAAGTTAGATATTACATATGTGTACAAATTTTGATTTCAAAATTTTTTTAAATAAATTATGTCTATATGTTTGAATTTTTTATTTAAATTATCTATTATTAATTTCTTTTACAGGAAGCTACGTGCAGTCTGGAACAAAACGTAAGCTAGACTATTTCATTGCCTCCCACTTTTTTTTTTTTTTTCTTTTTAATTTTCATTGATATCCTTTGCCATTGCACCGCTACCTTTAATAAATGACAATTTTTATTACCTCTTATTATATATAACTAAAGGATTTTTCTAATTATACTTCTGCTGTAGGTAAAAATAAAAGTGCAAGAAGATGTATAAAAAGTTAAAGGCATTAAATGAGATTTTGAATGAATTAGATTAAAATTTACTTTTTTTCAAAAATAAAATATTTATTTAACTATAAAAAAATAACTTATTATGACAAATTAATTTATCGTTACAAAAGTCACCGTAATAAGTTATTACGCTGATAAAAAATTCATCGTAATACGTTTCAAAATCGTGGTAATAACTTATTATTGTAATAACTTATTACGGCGACTTATTTTCATCGTAATAGCTTCTATTACGGTAAAACCATATTGTCGTTATATTTTTTAAAAAATAAAATTTAAATAACCTTATTACGGCGACTTTTTTTACGTAATATCTACCTATTACGGCAAAAATAAATCATCGTAATAAGTTTAAATATTTTTAAAATTTAAATAAAAACTTATTATGGTAACTTTTTTTCACCGTAATATCTACCTATTACGGTGAAAATAAGTCATCATAATAAGTTTTTATTTAAATTAAAAAATATTAAAATTTTATTTTAATATTTTTTTATTTTGCATCTGTTACAATAATATAATATAATATTAAAGCAACGATATTAGAAATAATTTTCTAACATAAAAGTTTCAAAAAAATTTAATAAAAGTTTTCATTCATTTCAATAAAATCATCATATACATGTTTCTAAAAATACATAATTAAAAAAAATACATGTACTATGGAGGTGAGGTCTGCTGGGATCCACTAGGACAATATCCAGGCACTAGCTATCGCATGAAAATAGTGAGCTCATCAGTCGTCGCCTTTAGATCCTGGATGATCTTCTGTTGCTGGGTGAGCTCATTCTGTTGCTGAGTGAGCTTATTCTCTTGTTGAGCGAGCTTATCCTCTTGCTAAGCGATGAGCTCTCGGCACTCATGTAGTTCATCCTTTAATTGTGAGTTTTCAGAAGATGAAGAACTACCTCTAATTCTCGATGTACCCTTCGATAGTGGACCCCAACCCCTTTTATAACCATATCTAGAGCCTAAAACCTCCTAAAAAATGACATTCTCATTGATTGGTTTTGCTGTAGAGTCCTGTGAGGAAAGCTGCTCTACTACTGTGCCTACAATGAAAGGAAAATAAATTTAATATGTTTAGTATAAAACATTACATTCAATAATATTATATTTTAATTGATAAAACTTACATGGGTTTCTTCAGCTCTTTCATTTATCCATTGATTCTTCTTTTTGTCAAAATGAAGGAGTATTCCAAAGATGAAGTCTTAATGGCTCCTCTCCCGTAACAAAATCTCTCTTGAAAAGAAACAATAATAATTTAAGACAATAATTTAAGATAATAATCTAATACAATTATCAATGTATCAATGTATCAATGTAATAATCTAATACAATGTATCAATGTATTAATGTAATAATCTAATACAATTATCTATGTATCAAATATCAATATATTGTTGGGAGAGTTAATCCCCGAGGTATGCATATTTTAAAATTTGATAACAATTATCAATGCAGAAATTTAAAGATTACATATTAATCTTTCTAACATGCATCAAGATCATATCTTTGCCTTATATTATAAGATCGTTTGATCTAAGTATTGCATATAAATTAAATAATTAAGATCATATCTTAATCTTCAAGATGAGAAGTCATACTACTCATCTTGAAGCCTGCCTTAAGATCTAAGGATCAAATCACTCACCTTAAGAACAGTAGGTAAATCCTTTGTGCTCTGCACCGTTCAATCGTTCGGCCTCTAGTATTGTCCACGCGAAGCCCCCGAATGATCGGATTCCTAGGAGTGCTAGCTCGCGAAAAATAATTTTGCTGATCTTGAATTCTTCCACTTGAATCTTATCCACCAAGCTTTTGCTAACACTAAAATCACACCAGAATTTTCTGTTTTAACTCTTAGAACTATAACACTTGGTTCTAACTGTTTAGTATTTTTGATCTCTTTCGATCTTATGTTTTTTTATCTGGTGAGGGATGTCCTCTATTTATAGTTTCATATTAGCCAGCCTATTGAATTCTAACATTTAGAATTCTGCTGTTTTTGTGAAAACCAAAGAGACATATTAAATTCACACACTTATCAATGCATAAGAGTTGTATGGAGTGCTCTTCCAAAGAGGCACATTAATTCATACACTTGTCAATGCATGGAGAGTTGTATAGAGTGCTCTTTCAAAGAGGCACATTAATTCACACACTTGTCAATGCACGAGAGTTGTGTGGAGTGCTCTTCCAAAGAGGCACATTAATTCACACACTTGTCAATGCACGGAGAATTGTATGAAGTGCTCTTCCAAAAGGCACCTTTTAGCAAAATTTATTTTTCTTGAACTTGGGAATCATTTGAAGAAGACTAGAAGTTATAAATTAAATTCTGCATGAGAATTTAATTTCTCATGAGATGAGATTTTAGTTATCTCATCATGCGAGAAAACCTTTTTCACACATGGGGTTTGGATTTTTGGTTTTAAGCTAATTTGAATTTATTGGATTAAACCAATATAGATCATGGTCCTAGCCCAAATCAAATTTGGCTAATCCTGAATCTATTTAAATCCAAATCAAATCTAATTTCAAATCAATATTTGAAATTGATTAGTCCTTCTAATAGACTTAAACCAAATTGAATCTTATTCACTTGTACTTAATCCAATTGAGATAATTCAATCAATCAAATTGATTAATTAAATCATATACGATTCTCAATCGTTGATCAGCAAATAGATCATCCTAGGAAACTTCTATGCGTGTGACTCTCTAGGTTCGAACCTAAGCCGGTAGCATAGAAATAATTTTCTATACTAATCGATGTGCCCATCTAGCAATGGAACCCGACGTCCGGATAGGTCGAAGAGTTGCCGAGCAAACTCCAAGAACCCTAAGAAACAGTTACCGTATAATTCATCCTCTTGACCACAATGCTAAGGATGGCTTAAGAGCCTGTCAACTCTAAATAGCAAATCCATAAAGTGATTTCAATTTTAGTGATCATGTGACTTTCACATGAAGTGCCTTGGCCAAGGTCTTGCTAAATTGAAACACAAGCATTTCTCCTTTTAATGGGATAGGTCAAATTTCATCTTGATCCACAACTGACTACCACAAGTACTTGACTGCACCCAGTAACCTTTTGTAGCTGGATTAGAAATCCAGGTGGTCCGGCACCTAAGTACAATGAGTTTCTTGTAAGCCACTGGTTGTGATCTTCAGGTCTGAAGGATACTTATACCTATATCTTCTGGATTAACTCTTGACAGTAGAGTATCCGAAAATGAGTCACGTTCGATGAAATGTACTCCTACACTTTCACCTGTATGTCATACCAGTGTCTCTACACTCCTTGGTTAAGAGGAAAACCACAAATATGATATACAACGTCCTATAATTGATAGAACTATGGCCCTGTCATAGTATATATTTGGTCGCGAACTCTTTTAAGGACCTTCAAAGATAAATCCTCCTTTATCGTGAAGGAAGATTCTGAGGGCTTCATTACTATTAGGAGTTTTAAGAAGATGTTCTTGTAATGAATAAATGCCAAATAACTTTTATTATATATCAATTTATATACAATTTACATCAGCACAATCATCAAATGATTGGCTTTAGGATACAATTCCCAACAAACTCCCACTTAGCCTAAAGCCACTCATTACAGTATCTAAACCCATCTTCAATTTATAGTCCTCAAACTCCTTGATGCTGAGTGCTTTAGTAAATGGTCACCTAGGTTTTCCTTTCCATCAATCTTCTGAAGATTTATGTCACCTCGGTCTACAATCTCGTATAAGATGAAACCGACGTAGTATGTGCTTGGTGCGCTGATGTGCTCGTGGTTCCTTTGCTTGAGCTATGGCACCAGTACTGTCACTGTACAACAGGACTGGTCCACCTATGGAAGGTGCCACTCCAAGCTAGAGATAAACTTTCGTAGCCACACAAGCTTCTTTCGCAGCATCTGATGCAGCGATGTACTCTGCCTCGCACACCGAATCTACCACTATATGTTGCTCAAAACTTTTCCAGCAAACAACTCCACCATTTAGGATAAACACGAAACCCGATAAACTTTTGCTATCATCATGATCTGATTGGAACTGGAATCAGTATATCCAACAAGTTTCAAATCAGACTCTCCATAGACTAACCACTTGTCCTTAGTATTTCTCAAATACTTAAGGATTGTCTTAACAACTTGCCAGTGTTTTTCTCTGGATCAGATTGGTATCTACTCACTACTCCTAGTGAGTATGCCACATCTGGTCTTGTACATGTCATGGTGTACATAATCGATCCTACTGCTGAAGCATATGGAATTTGACTTATACGTTCTCTTTCATTAGGAGTTGTCGGACAATCCTTCTTAGAAAGATAAATTCCATGGCCTATCGGAAGATAGCCTTTCTTGGAATTCTTCATGCTAAACGTCTTTAGCACTGTGTCAATGTACATAGATTGGGATAAACCAAGCATCCTCTTAGATCTATCTCTATAGATCTTCATCCCGAGGATGTATGATGCTTCTCCCAGATCTTTCATGGAGAATTGTGATGATAACCATGTCTTTATTCCTTGTAAGCAGGGACATCATTCCCGATTAAGAGAATGTCATCCACATATAATACAAAAAATACAATAACGGAACCGTTAGCCCATTTATAAATGCAAGGTTCTTCTTTATTCTTAATAAAGCCATAAGATTTGATCACTTTATCAAATCGTATGTTCCAACTCCTAAATGCTTGCTTAAGTCCATAATAGACTTCTGTAGCCTGCACACTTTAGACTCGTCTTCAGATATAAAACCTTCAGGCTGTATCATATACACCTATTCTTCTAAATCACCATTTAGAAAGCGGTTTTAACATCCATTTGCCAAATCTCATAATCTAAGTGTGCTGCTATAGCTAGCATAATCCGAATGGATTTCAGCATTGCCACAGGAGAAAACGTTTCGTCATAGTCAATACCATAACGTTGACGATAGCCCTTGGCAACCAGACATGCTTTATAGGTCTCAACCTTTTCGTCTGCGCCTCTTTTCCTCTTAAAAACCTACTTACATCCTATGGGTTTTATCCCTTCGGGTGGGTCAACTAATGTCCATACATTATTATCCTTCATGGAATCAAGTTCAGATTTCATGGCATCAAGCCATTATTAGAGTCAGTCCTTTGCATAGCATCCATATAAGTGATCGGATCCTCGTTGTCTTATCGAGTTCAACAGGATCATTGTTCTGGACCAAGAAACCTAAGTATCTGTCCGGTTGATGTGGTACTCTACCAGATCGCCTTAATGGTGCATCTAAAATGGGTTTTCAGTTTGATCTAATCAACTCAGATTCTAAGGGTTCACTGGTTTGTGTTGTTCCTTCTACTTGATGAACTTCCTCAAGTTCAACATTAGAGCTATTTGTTCCTTCACTAAGGAACTCCTTTTCAAGAAAAATTGCTTTATTACTAATGAACAACTTTTGTTCTTCAGTATTGTAGAAGTAATATCCTTTGGTTTCTTTCAGATAGCGATGAAAAAATATTTGTTGATTTGGGTTCAAGTTTGTCTGATTTTGTACGTTTCACATAAGCTGGACACCCCCAGACTCTCAGATAGGTGATTACCGGTTTATGTCCATACCACATCTCATATGGAGTTTTTGAAACAGACTTACTTGGAACCTTATTGAGAATATGACAAGCTGATTCTAATGCATATTCCCAAAAGGATATTGGCAAGCTTGCAAAACCCATCATGGACCAACCATGTCTAACAGAGTTCGATTCCTCCTTTCCGACACACCGTTATGTGTGGTGTTCCTGGAGGAGTCCATTAGGAGAGAATCCCATTCTCCCTTAAATATGTCACAAAGTCATTGAAAAGGTATTCGCCTCCTCGATCTGATCGAAGGATCTTAATACATTTTCCTATTTATTTTCTACTTCTTTATGATATTGTTTGAACATTTCAAACGATTCAGATTTATGTCGCATAAGATAGACATAACCGAACCTAGAAAGGTCGTCTGTAAAAGTAATAAAGTAGTAATATCCACCTTTGGCATAAGTGCTCATTGGTCACATACATCAGTATGTACTAGACTTAATAGCTCTTTAGCTCTTTCACCTTTTCAATAAAAGATGACTTGGTCATTTTACCAAGAAGACAGGATTCACAGGTAGTTAATGATTCACAATCATCAACTCGAAGGATGCCCTCCTGAGTTAACCTATTTAATCTGTTCTTATTGATATGACCCAGCCGATGGTGCCAAAGATAAATGTCTGTGACATCAGTTGTTCTAGGGCGCTTACTTGATTTGTACACTACATTCACAGGCTGTGATAATATTTTAAATGCTATTAGATAAATGCCCAGTAATTACAGTGACTCCATTCATAATGATATTCAAAGTAACATCCTTTATTGAAATTTCATAATGACTTTTGGCCAGAAGGCCTACAGAAATTACGTTCAACAAGAACGTTGGGCAAAATGACAATCATTAGTATAATGATATTTCTATTGAAAACTATTTCAAGAACTCCTAATGCTAGAACTGGAACTAATCTTCCATCGCCGACATTAAGGAATATTTATTGTCCTCAAATCTTTTAGTGACCTGTAGTCCCTGCAATGAATTGCAAATGTTAAAAGGACTCCGGTATCCAATACCCAGGTCTGATTATCATATACAGAAAAATTACAAGGTGTTATCATATAAATACCTTATTGAGCAACATCTTGCCCATTTTTCTTCTTCGGCCTATTTGGATCAAGTGTGGCAATGTAAAGAGGACAGTTCCTCTTCCAATGCCCTTGCATCTTGCAATGAAAGCATTCAGCTTGACTTTTATCAACTTTCTTCTTC
>UESW01002221.1:347673-424483 GCA_900491605.1 Calamus simplicifolius | reverse complement strand
ACTGAACCAAGAAGATAGATTAAGCATTAAGAATGTAAGGAGGAGTTACCCCTGGAGTGGCTAGAGCTCCCAGACCTCTGTTTTCCCTTCTTCTTCTTGCCCTGTTTTCTATCCACTTCGTCAACCATGATGAGTTTCCTTGCAAGCAACGGTGTGCATGAGGGGGATGAAAGAGGAGAAGTGTCCTCGCAGCCAATAGTGGAGGAGACCTCCAAAGAGCATGAGGAGCCTACCGCATTAGGTGCAGCAGAGATCCCCATCTGATCTTTTGATTCCAAAGAGAGATCAGCAGGATCTGATGAAACCACATTTGGAGCACAATCAGAATAAGAGGTTGATCTCTTAAGAGACGGCAAGGCCGCATGACTCAATGGATCAACCTTAGGAGCAAAATCGGAACCCTCAGGACAGCGAAGGAGACCAGATCGATTCCCAACAGGAGAAGCAGAGGAAATGGCGATCGGAGTAACAAAGGCATTCGGATCGTCAGATGCAAACGGATCACCAGCTCCTGTACCACTCGGGTTGACAGCGGCTGCAATCTGGTCGACAACGGCTGCTATCGGATCGTCTGCCGCATGGTTAGAATTCTCAGCCTGAGACATAGAAACAGAGACGTGCTTAGCCTTGGACGAGAGTGGAGGATTGCCCGGCTTTGCTTTACGGTTAGAATTCACAGTCTTCCATTCCCCATCACGTAGCGGAGACGCAATTGGATGAGCAGGTTTAGGAATCCAAACCTGATGACCAGCTTTCTTGCAATTAGAAGATAGGTGCCCGAACACCTTACAAATAGAGCACCTCTTTGGGATCCAGTTGTAAGCAATTTGGATTCCAGCAACACTCCCATCCTCCAATTCGATATCGAAAGCGTCCGGGAGAGAGTCGTTTATATCAATCTCAATACAAATTCTGGCATAGCTTAGTCTCCTTAGAGAGGTTGTCAATTTGTCAGCATGCAGTGGCTTCCGACCATGCTTGCAATGTAACTAAGGCCGTCTTCAGTCCAAAACTCCAGAGGGACGTTGTAGAAGTGAGCCCAGATCGGGACTTTCCTGCAGCCCTCCTTTGAAAGATTCATGCATGAGGACCATCTCTTTAAGAAGATGGGTCTCCCCCCAAGTGCCAAGGACCGCCCTCCAGAGCTTTATCAAGGCTACCCGAGTCAGGGAAATTGAAGAAAAAGAAACCGTTGTCGTTACTTAGAACATTTAGCAACCCGAACTTGCCCCAGTGCTTCATAGCGGACGCTTGAACCAGAGAGAAAGGGAGTTTGTCCAAGAAAAAACCCCACCATAGTGTTCTTCCAGATAGAAGTCCCTTGCAGTGCCACGGAAGAGGGAAGTTTAATAGTAACTTTGCCCTCAGTCGTAATAATCTCCGGTTTGATGAATTTGAGCTGCATAGAAGATGGAGACTCTTTAAGAAGAGATGCCCAGTCGGGCGGATGCTTGCCCTTTGCCTTATTTAGATCACAGGAGACGCCATGAGGAACAGAGGAATTTGGAGAAAGCAGCGGCGGGGTTGAACAGCCGGACGGAGGCTTGCTTACATGATCAACAGCTGCGCTGGGAGGGGTAGAGATGGCTTTCAATCGTTCCACGTCAGCAGTACATGCAGATTTATTTGAAGGAGCCAAGAGCGGCGGGAAATTTGATGAAGAGATTTGAAATCCAGAAGAAGCCGGCAAAAGTCCTGAGTCGGGTACAAGGAGGCGTCATCCGTAGAACAGGAACCAACGGGTAATCCAGTGGTAATGCCACGGACCGGGTAATCGGGAGTGGACGCCAGCTTCTGAGAGCTCCGTGGAAGACGAAGGCAGATGTTGGACAACGGATCATGCCCCAGGCCAATCTGAAGTCTGGAGGAACAAGTAGGAGCAGACGGAGATGCCGCAGCTACTCCAGCCTGTGATATACCATCGTTAAGGTCCCCAGGTACAACAGGGGCATCAGGATCAACCTCGCCCCAAGTTTTCCCAGCCTCCGTCACATGACTAGAAACAGTCGGCCTCAGGGCAGCAGAATTACGAGCCATACGTGAAGAAGATTTCGAGGTTGTAAAGGCCGTATGAGACGCAGACCGACCAGAACCTCCCGCCAAGCTTCCAGGAACAGAGCTTTGGGAAGAATCTAAGGATGGGATAGAGATGGATGAGGAATCCAAAGAGACCTTATCCAGAACTATACCACCTGAGCCATCCATAGGAGCATGGAGACGAGGAGGCTCATCACCACACACGGAATCATCCATAGAACCAGATCAACAAACAAGATTAATAAACAAGCTTAACAAACA
Source organism: Calamus simplicifolius (assembly GCA_900491605.1). NCBI lineage: Eukaryota > Viridiplantae > Streptophyta > Magnoliopsida > Arecales > Arecaceae > Calamus > Calamus simplicifolius. The sequence goes on along the minus strand of UESW01002221.1, from coordinate 422,185 downwards.
GGATTGAGAGTCTTCCATAGGAACAGCCAAGTAACCAGAATAACAAACACGATCGGAGGAACAGAGCAAGAGACTCTCTCTCTAGAACCCAGAGCTTCTCTCTAGAACCCCAGAGCTTCTCTCAACCAGCAGATCATCAGGATGGCTGAAGCTAGTTCCTCCTATATGGGTTCATTTCCACAATGTTCCTCTGGAGTTCTGGACTGACGAAGGGCTCAGCCACATCGCCAGCACGGTAGGGAAGCCGCTTCATGCTGACTTTATGACTTCTTCTTTAAAGCGACTGAACTATGCTAGAATTGCATTGAGATAAATATGGACGACTCTCTCCCCAATGCTGTTGACATCGACCTGGAGGATGGAGGATGCATGGAAATTAGAATTGAGTACAACTGGGTCCCTAAGAAATGTTCAGTGTGCAAGGAATTTGGTCACTTGCCCAACAACTGTAAGAAGGTGACCCACCGGGTTTGGTTTCAAATTCCACTTTCAAATTCCACTTGAGATGTCAGGAATCCAGAATTTCTCATTTATGTTTTGCTGATGATCTTCTGGTTTTCTGCCGCGGTGACCCGAACTCCATTAGAGTTGTGAAGGATGCTCTGGATACCTTCTCCTCCCTCTCTGGTTTAGTCCCAAATAATGCCAAAAGTTCGATCTTTCTCTCAGGTGTGCCGGATGATTCTCATCACGATCTTGTTAACTTCATCGGCTTCAAGCTTGGCTCCTTTCCCATTAGATATCTGGGAGTTCCTTTGATCTCCTCGAAGCTTAGAGCTCTCGATTGCCATGCTTTGGTTGATCGCATTCTGAAAAGGATCAAGATCTGGACAAACCGTTTTCTCTCCTATGCTGGAAGGTTACAACTCATTCAATCTGTTTTATTCAGTATCCAGTCTTTTGGAGTTCCCACTTTATTCTCCCTGTCAAGGTTCTCAATGACATTGAAGGGATTCTGTCGGCTTTCTTATGGAAGGGATGTTCTTTGAATCGCAATGGTGCTAAAGTGGCCTGGTCGGACATCTCTTGCCCGAAAGAGGAAGGGGGTTTGGGATCAAAAAAATGAGAGATTGGAACTATGCCTCCATGACCCGCTATATCTGGTTATTATGCCAGCCCTGCTCTAAATCTTTGTGGGCGGCGTGGGTAAAGAAGAATCTGCTTCACAAAGATCACTTTTGGGTTGCTAAAGTTCCATGGAATTGCTCTTGGACTTGGAGGAAATTCTTAAGCTTCGGGATAGAGTGAAGGCCTTTATCACTGTCAAAGTGGGGAATGGAGCCTCTACTTCCCTTTGGTTTGATTCTTGGAGAAGTCTTGGACCTATATGCACTTCCTCAAATGCTAGAGTTATTTCTGACTCTGGTCTCAACAAGATGCAAAGGTCAGTGACATCCTCTCCTCTGGCCAATGGAGATGGCCTGCTGCAAACTCTATTATGCTCATTGACTTAAAGGATGAGACTAGATCCCTTCCTTCACCCGACTGCAGTCATCCAGATCAGCTTCTTTGGGATGGTTCCACCTCTTTCTCCATTAAAAGAGTTTGGAACAGTATCCGTGCTCATGGCAGGCGTGTTGACTGGACTCATCTTCTTTGGTTTAAGCACCACGTTCCGAGGCACTCCTTCATTTATGGCTAGCGTTCCGTGGTAGGCTATCTACTCATGATCGTCTTCGCTCCTTTGGTATCCACTGTCACTTAACCTGTTATCTTTGCCAAGAAATCAGAGGATCATTGCCATCTATTTTTCAGCTGCCCTTTCTCTTTCCGGATCTGGTCTTTTATTGCGACTATGTGTGACCTTGAGCATTTTCCTTCTTCATGGGAGCTCTTGAGACCGTGGCTCTGCAAAAACATCAAAGGCTCTTCCCTTCATTCCATTATCTGCAGACTGGCTTTAGGTGCTTCGCTATATCTCATTTGGTCTGAAAGGAACTCTCGCAAGCATGGTCAGCGACCTCTTAATGAAGTGGGTATTATTACAAAAATTTTGGAGTCCGTAAGGGCGAGTCTGGATGGCGCTACTTTCCCCAAGAAGAAGAAGGCTCATCTCACTTTGATTGCAAGGTGGCAGCTCCCTTCCTCTATTTTGCTTTGACGACTTCAATTGGGCCATTGGATTATATTCCTTCTGCTTACAATGTAATTATATTATCATCTGATCGCCCTTGTGTCTGGAGATAATTCTCCTGTTGGCGGTTGTTGCCCCTTGTTTTCCTCTTTTCGGGGATGCCCCGAGCTATTGTACATTACTTGCCTTTACCTTTAGTAAATAATTAACACTTTCACCTTTCAAAAAAAAGGTGACCCACCGGGTTTGGATTCCGAAAGCTTCCCATCACTCTACTAATTCTTCTGCTGCTGGCATTTTAAGTCTGGTTTATCCCCGGCCTAGGAGTTCAGGATAAGTTTGGGCCTCCTCCCATCGTTCAGCATCGTTCAGCATCTTCCCCGGCCGTCACTCGTGGTGCTTCTTCGGCCAGTGTTTTTAGCAGCACTTCGAATTCTTTTGATCCCCTGATTCAGGTGGATGATCCGTCTTCTACTGCTGCTGGCCCTCCTTCAGAAGTTGTTCTAGTTGCCAACCTTCAGTCTAGTGCTCCTCTTCCTGATGACCCTGCGGTCTTGGATGGCCCAGTGGGTTGTTCGTCTGCTCCTCCGGTTGGGGACTCCTCTGTTCCTGGGTACTCTTCTCCCGTTGCTGTCAGTGTGATCTCTTCCCCTTCCTCGTCCCCATCCAGTACCCCTCTTCTTGCTCGGAAGCTTAATATGATTGATGAAGTGGAGATGAAACTGGGAAGAAAGAAGAAGGACAAGAAGAAGATTGGAAGTTCGGGCAATTCCAGAGGGAAGTCTTCAAAGTCCTCCAAATGATTAAGCTAGCTTCTTGGAACATCCGGGGCCTCAACGATCCCTCAAAGCACTCGGAGGTCCGTCACCTTGTTCATTCTCAAAATATCTCTTGTATAGCCCTTCTTGAGACTAGAATTAAACCCCACAATAAAGAGAAGCTTCAAATGACTCTGTTTAAGAACTGGCACTGCATTAACTTTTATGAAGGAGATGGTTCGGGTAGGATTTGGATTTGGTGGGATCCTTCCAAACTTCTGGCGGATGTTGTTTCCAAACACGAACAGATCATTCATCTCTCTGTCACTATCATTAGTTCCGGTGCCAAGTTCGCTGCCTCCTTTGCTTATGGTTCGAATGACGCTGCGGCGAGAAGACAGCTTTGGGATATCTTGATAGATCGTGCCTCATCTTTTTCCCATCTGCCTTGGATCATCATGGGGGACTTCAATGCTATCAGGTTTCGGCATGAAAGGAAAGGTGGGAGTATTGAATGGCCAAGCTTCATGAACGATTTTAATGATGCTCTGTTTGCTGCCGGCTTGGATGATCTTCGTTTTGGTGGATGTCTTTTTACCTGGCACAATTCCAGACTCAATGGGCACATCCTGCGCAAGCTGGACCGTGCTCTTGTCAATCCCTTATGGATTAATTTCTTCTCCAACTCTTCTGCTGAATTCCTTCCCTTCGGCCTTTCTGATCACTCTGCGGCAGTTGTTAATCTCGGTCTGAGTTTCCAGGCCTTTAGACCGCCCTTCAAGTTCTTCAATTTCTGGGCCGATTTCGATGAGTTCCTGCCATTAATTGAGAAGGTTTGGTGTACTCCTGTGGCTGGTCATGCAATGTATAGAGTTTATAAAAAGTTGAAGCTTGTTAAATCGGCTTTGAAGGCTCTGTGTAGGTCCAAGAATGATCTCATATACGGCGACCTGGCTTCCCTCCGTGCCGAGCTTGCTGGACTGCAATCTTCAATAGCTGCTGGCTCTAATGATAAAGATCTTCTAGAGAGGGAGACGGACTGTGCTATGAGGCTGTCACTTGTTTACAAAGGGAAGGAGAGCTATGTAAGGCAGAAGAGTAGAATCCAATGGTTGAAGGAGGGCGATCATAATTCTGCTTTCTTCTTCAATTCGGTTAAAGGAAGGAACAACACCAACAAGATCCTAAGTATCCAGAATGACCTTGGTGACTGGATTCGGGATAAGGATCAGATTGCTCATGAAGTCGTCTCTTTCTTCAAAAATCTTCTTGGCACTAGCGGTGGATCAAGCTATCCGGGTTCTGTTATGCTTCAGAGCTTTGTGGGCCGGGTTCTCTCTCAGGATCAAATCAGAAAATTGAGCTGTGGCTTTAGTGATGAAGAAATCAAAGCTACATTCTTTGGACTTCATCCCAACAAATCTCCTGGCCCGGATGGTTTCAATGCTTTATTCTTCCATAAGACGTGGCCCATTGTGGGAAATGATATCACTGCGGCTGTCAGGGACTTCTTCTCCAAGGGTGTTCTTCTCAAGGAAGCTAATTGCACGATCATTGCTCTTATCCCCAAGGTTCCCAATGCATCTAAATTAAAGGATTTCAGGTCTATTTCCTGCTGCAACACTATTTATAAATGCATTTCTAAGTTGCTTGCCAATCGGCTGAAAGAAGTTCTTCCTTCCTTTATCAATGAAGCTCAATCGCCTTCGTGCATGGTAGAAGCATTGGCGATAATATTTTGTTGGCTCAGGAGCTGATTCATGGTTATCACCTTTCCCCTCCCTCATCGAACTGTGCCCTTAAAGTCGACCTAATGAAGGCGTTCGACTCTGTTCGGTGGGACTTTCTCTGGGACTCCCTTCGGCTTCTTGGTTTCCCTCTCATCTTCATAGGTTGGATCAAGGCCTGTGTCTCCTCTGCTAGGTTTTCTGTCTCTATTATCATCTGATCCCATTTCACCCTATTTATTTGTTATTTGCATGGATGTCTTCTCCCGGATCCTTGACTAGAAATCCAAGCTTCCCAGTCTTTTAAATATCATTGGAGATGCCGGAAATCTGGATTATCTCATCTTTGCTTTGCGGATGATTTACTTATCTTTTGCCGTGGAGATCTCAATTCCATTAGAGTTGTGAAGGATGCTCTTGTTACCTTCTCCTCACTTTCTGGGTTAATTCCTAATAAATCTAAAAGTTCAATCTTTGTCTCCGGGAGCTCGGCTGATACTCAGAATGACTTTGCTAACTTCTTCGGTTTCAGCCTGGGTACCTTTCCATTCGTTATCTGGGGGTCCCTCTCATCTCCTCGAAGCTCCGTGCTCTGGATTGTCATGCTTTGATCGACCGATTTTGAAGAGGATTAAGCTTTGGACTAACCGTTTCCTCTCTTATGCTGGAAGGTTACAACTTATCCAATCAGTTATTTTCAGTATTCAGTCTTTCTGGAGTGCTCATTTCATCCTTCCTGTAAAAGTCACCAAAGAGATTGAAGGTATTCTTTCTGCTTTCTTATGGAAGGGTTGTTCCTTGTCTCGCAAAGGTGCTAAGTGGCTTGGTCTGATATCTCCTGTCCGAAGGTTGAAGGTGGTTTGGGAATCAAAAGGATTCGTGATTGGAACAACGCTTCTATGACCCGCTATATTTGGTTACTCTGCCAGCCTTGCTCCAAGTCTCTATGGGCCACTTGGGTTAAGATGATGAACCTTCTGCATAAAGATCAATTCTGGGTGGCTAAAGTTCCTTGGCATTGCTCTTGGACTTGGAGGAAAATTCTCAAGCTTAGGGAAAGAGTGAAGGGCTTCATCTCTATCAAAGTGGGGAATGGTGAGAATACCTCTCTATGGTTTGACTCTTGGAGACCTCTTGGACCTATTTGTTCTTTTTTTGAAAGTTAAATGGGGTGAATTGTATTGATTAGCTAGAAAAGGTACATGAGATCGGGACAGAGCCCGCAGACCTCAAAAGAAACAGACTTCCAAGAAGACCATAGGAATACATCCAGCAAGAGGTAGGGACCTCAAAAATAGATCAGCCCGGATTACATCTAGAACCTAACAAAATAACTCATAAGATGAGCTACGGAGGAGATCAACCCAGGAGTGAAGGGGAAAACTGCCACCTATCAATCACTTGGAGATTTGCAGAATTTCTGGGGAATTTTTGCACCATCGAGCTTAAGCCTGACCGAATCAATAATCTTTTTAACAATACCGTTTTCTGTGAGAGGTGGTCGCCCATGCATGCAATAGTTCCTTTCATTCCAAATGAAATACACAGTAGCTCCAAAAGCGAGTCTGCTGACGCAGGAGAGAAGAAGAGAAGACCCTTTGAGTTTCCTACTAATCCACGACTTCAATCTCTTTTTTTTTTGAAAGGTGAAAGTGTTAATTATATTACTAAAGGTAAAGGCAAGTGATGTACAATAGCTCGGGGCATCCCCGAAAAAGAGGAAAACAAGGGGCAAACAACCGCCAACAGGAGAATTATCTCCAGACACAAGGGCGATCAGATGATAATATAATTACATTGTAAGTAGAAGGAATATAATCCAATGGCCCAATCGAAGTCGTCAACGCAAAATAGAGGAAGGGAGCTGCCACCTTGCAATCAAAGTGAGATGAGCCTTCTTCTTCTTGGGGAAAGTAGCGCCATCCAGACTCGCCCTTACGGACTCCAAAATTTTTAATAATACCCACTTCATTAAGAGGTCGCTGACCATGCTTGCGAGAGTTCCTTTCAGACCAAATGAGATATAGCGAAGCACCTAAAGCCAGTCTGCAGATAATGGAATGAAGGGAAGAGCCTTTGATGTTTTGCAGAGCCACGGTTTCAAGAGCTCCCATGAAGAAGGAAAATGCTCAAGGTCACACATAGTCGCAATAAAAGACCAGATCTGGAAAGAGAAAGGGCAGCTAAAAAATAGATGGCAATGATCCTCTGATTGTTCTTGGCAAGATAACAGGTTAAGTGACAGTGGATACCAAAGGAGTGAAGACGATCATGAGTAGATAGCCTACCACGGAACGCTAGCCATAAAATGAAGGAGTGCCTCGGAACGTGGTGCTTAAACCAAAGAAGATGAGTCCAGTCAACACGCCTGCCATGAGCACGGATACTGTTCCAAACTCTTTTAATGGAGAAAGCGGTGGAACCATCCCAAAGAAGCTGATCTGGATGACTGCAGTCGGGTGAAGGAAGGGATCTAGTCTCATCCTTTAAGTCAATGAGCATAATAGAGTTTGCAGCAGGCCATCTCCATTGGCCAGAGGAGAGGATGTCACTGACCTTTGCATCTTTGTTGAGACCAGAGTCAGAAATAACTCTAGCATTTGAGGAAGTGCATATAGGTCCAAGACTTCTCCAAGAATCAAACCAAAGGGAAGTAGAGGCTCCATTCCCCACTTTGACAGTGATAAAGGCCTTCACTCTATCCCGAAGCTTAAGAATTTTCCTCCAAGTCCAAGAGCAATTCCATGGAACTTTAGCAACCCAAAAGTGATCTTTGTGAAGCAGATTCTTCTTTACCCACGCCGCCCACAAAGATTTAGAGCAGGGCTGGCATAATAACCAGATATAGCGGTCATGGAGGCATAGTTCCAATCTCTCATTTTTTTGATCCCCAAACCCCCTTCCTCTTTCGGGCAAGAGATGTCCGACCAGGCCACTTTAGCACCATTGCGATTCAAAGAACATCCCTTCCATAAGAAAGCCGACAGAATCCCTTCAATGTTATTGAGAACCTTGACAGGGAGAATAAAGTGGGAACTCCAAAAAGACTGGATACTGAATAAAACAGATTGAATGAGTTGTAACCTTCCAGCATAGGAGAGAAAACGGTTTGTCCAGATCTTGATCCTTTTCAGAATGCGATCAACCAAAGCATGGCAATCGAGAGCTCTAAGCTTCGAGGAGATCAAAGGAACTCCCAGATATCTAATGGGAAAGGAGCCAAGCTTGAAGCCGATGAAGTTAACAAGATCGTGATGAGAATCATCCGGCACACCTGAGAGAAAGATTGAACTTTTGGCATTATTTGGGACTAAACCAGAGAGGGAGGAGAAGGTATCCAGAGCATCCTTCACAACTCTAATGGAGTTCAGGTCACCGCGGCAGAAAACCAGAAGATCATCAGCAAAACATAAATGAGAAATTCTGGATTCCCGACATCTCAAGTGGTATTTGAAAGTTTGGGAAGCACGGATTTTTTGATCTAGGATCCGGGAGAAAACTTCCATGCAGATTATAATAAGTAGGGTGAGATGGGATCACCTTGACGAAGTCCTTTCTTCCCTTCAAAGAAACCATTGAGTTCGCCATTGATAGCAATAGAATATCTGGCTGAAGTGACACAGGCTTTGATCCAGCCGATGAAAATGGGAGGGAAGCCAAGCCGACGAAGAGAATCCCAAAGAAAGGCCCAACGCACAGAATCAAATGCTTTCATTATATCAATTTTGAGAACACAATTTGGAGAGGAGGTGGAAAGATGGTAACCCCGAATTAGCTCCTGAGCCATGAGAATGTTGTCTCCGATGTGCCGTCCCTGAACAAACGCAGACTGGGCCTCATTGATAAAAGACGGGAGGACAGCCTTCAATCGGTTAGCAAGGAGCTTTGCAATACATTTATAGATTGTATTGCAGCAGGAGATCGGTCTGAAATCCTTAAGATTTGCTGCATTCGGGACTTTGGGGATAAGCACAACAGTCGTGCAATTTGCTTCCTTGAGTAGCTCAGCTGTGGAGAAAAAGTCCCTAATAGCCATAGAGATATCAGCTCCCACGATAGGCCAAGTGTGCTGGAAGAAATAAGCATTGTAGCCATCCGGACCCGGAGCTTTATTAGGGTGCAGCTGAAAGAAAGCCTCTTTAATTTCATCCTCAGTGATACCGTTGCTTAACTTGCTAACCTGATCCGGGGAAAGAACCGGATCAAGGAAGAGACCGAGCAGGTCGGATCCGTCATATGCTGTGCCAGAATCCGTGCCGAGGAGTTGCTTGTAGAAGCAGACGATTTCATGAGCAATCCGATCCTTCTCTCTAATCCATTCACCATTTTGATTCTGGATACAGAGGATTTTGTTGGTGTTATGTCTCCCTTTAACCGAGTTGAAGAAAAAGGCAGAGTTCTTGTCACCTTCTTTAAGCCATTGAATTCTGCTTCTCTGTTTGGCGTAGCTCTCCCTCCCTTATAGGCAGTGGCCAACCTTTTAGCACAGTCAAGCTCCTTATCCAGCAAATCACTGACATTTGAACCACCAGCAATAGACGATTGGAGGTCATCGAGCTCGGTGCGGAGAGAGGAGAGATCACCATTGATAAGGTCATTCTTTGTCTTACACAGATCCTTGAGAGCAAATTTTAATAACTTCAATTTTCTGTAGACTTTGAACATGGAGTGACCAGCCACCGGGGTGTTCCAAATTCTTTCAACTAACGGGAGGAATTCGTCAAACTCAGACCAGAAGTTAAGAATTTAAAGGGGGGTTTGAATAGAGGAATACACAGACCAAGATCCACAACTGCCGGCGAATGGTCAGAGAGACCAAAAGGAAGAATTTAGCACTCGAGTGGTGGAAGAGGTTGAGCCATAGAGGATTCACAAGAGCCCTATCAAGCTTGCACATGATGTGGCGCTCTTGAGTTATGCCAAGTGAAGAGAAATCCACTGAAGCGAAGGTCGTCCAAACCGGCATCAAACAGAGCGTTATTGAAATCATCCATATGACTCGGCCATTGAGAACTACCTCCTTTTCTTTCTTGCCTGAAGCACAACTGCCATTGAAATCATCCATATGACACGGCTTCAATCTCTCCCAAGTAGAAGGATAGTGCGCTAAACCACAGAAAGTCGCAACGGACTGCCAAACCCGAGCGGAAAAGGGGCAGCTAAAGAACAGATGACCATGGTCCTCAGAACGGCCTTGACATAGAGAACAAGTCATGTGACCGAGAATGCCAAAAGATAGCAGGCGATCCTGAGTAGAGAGTCTACCTTTAATAGCTAACCATAAAATGAAGGAGTGCCTGGGAACATGAAGCTTGAACCAAACTAGATGAGCCCAGTAGACCCGCTGGGAAGGAGCCCTGAGAGTATTCCAAACTCTTTTGATAGAGAATCCAGAAGACCCATCCCATAAAATCTTATTCTGACGACTGCAATCAGGAGGAGGAAAAGAGCAGGATTCGCCTTTCAGATTGACCAAATCAATAGAGTTCGCAGCAGGCCACCTCCAGGTTCCAAAAGAGATAATAGCACTTACCTTTGCCTCTTTGGAAAGACCCGAGTCTGTAATAAACTCTAGCATGGGGAGAGGAACAGATAGGACCCTGGGGTCTCCAAGAATCAAACCATAGGGAGGTTTATCGCCATTCCCCACGTCAACAGAGATGAAAACCCTTTACTCTTCCCCTCATCTTGAGGATTTTCCTCCAAGTCCAAGAGCAGCTCCATGGAACCTTAGCCACCCAGAAATGTTCCTTGTGCAGTAGATTTAACTTTACCCATGCAGCCCATAAGGAGGAAGGACTTGGTTGACATAATAACCAAATGAGTCGAGACAGGGAGCGCATTCCAATCACGGACCTTCTTGATCCCCAGCCCACCTTCCTCCTTCGGAGTAGATAAATCAGCCCAAGATACTTTGGCTCCATGACTTTTTAAGGAAACACCATTCCAAAGAAAAGCCGAAAGGATGCTTTCAATCTCTTTTGTGACCTTTGCAGGAAGAAAAACTAGGCACTCCAGTAAGACTGGATGCTAAAAAGGACATGGACCTATTTGTTCTTTTTTTTTTTTTTGAAAGTTAAAAGGGGTGAATTGTATTGATTAGCTGTAATAGGTACAAAGATCGGGACAAAGCCCGAGGAGAGGTAGAGACCTCAAAGAAAGTCAGACCTCAAAAGAAAACGATAGGAATACATCCAGCAAGAGGTAGAGACCTCAAAAGTAATCAGACCGGATTACATCCAGAACCTAACAACAGAACTCATAAGATGAGCTACGAAGGTAAATCATCAGCAATAATCTAATGAGGGAGAGAGAGGTGCCAACGATAAATCAGCTGGCGATTAAGATTCGTTTCCGGGATCTGAGCTCCATCCAAACTCATTCTGACCGACTCCTTTATCTTTGAAATAATCCCTGCTTCATTAATATGTAATTGCCCATGCTTGCGGGAATTCCTTTCATACCAAATGAAGTAGACTGAGGCTCCCACTGCCAATCTGCAGATAATGGAGTGAAGAGATGATCCTTTGGTGATTTTAGAGAGCCAAGGTCTCAAAAGCTCCCAAGAAGAAGGGTAGTGCTCCAAGCCACATATAGAGCAATTGAGGTCCAAATCCGGGTGGAATATGGGCAGTTGAAGAACAGATGATTATGATCCTCCAAATGGCTTGGCACAGTAAACAAGAGGATTGACTATGAATCCCGAATGAAAGAAGTCGGTCTTGGGTGGAAAGTCTACCTCTAATAGTAAGCCACAGAGTGAAGGAATGCCTAGGCACATGGTGAGAAAACCAGACAAGATGAGCCCAATCCACTCGCTGAGAAGAAGACCGGATACGATTCCATACACCTTTAATGGAGAAGATCGGTGAACCATCCCAAAGAGTGTTATCCTGAAGACTGCAATCGGGGAGGGGATGAGATGAAGATGCCTCTTTCAAAGCAATCAGCTCCACAGAGTTTGCAACCGGCCATCTCCACCCCCCTACTGAAAGGATGGCGCTGACCTTAGCATCTTTCCCAAGACCTAAATCAGATATAACTCTAGCATTTGAGGAAGAACAAATAGGTCCAAGGGGTCTCCAAGAATCAAACCAAAGCGAGGTATCTTCACCATTCCCAACTTTAACAGAGATGAAAAGCCTTCACACTATCTCTAAGCTTTAGAATTTTCCTCCAGGTCCATGAGCAATTCCAAGGCACTTTGGCCACCCAGAAGTGGTCTTTATGAAGCAGGTTCCTCTTGACCCAAGCAGCCCACAAGAATTAGAGCAAGGCTGGCAAAGAAGCCAAATATAACGGGTCATGGAGGCAGCATTCCAATCACGAATCTTTTTAATTCCCAACCCTCCTTCAACTTTCGGGCAAGAGATATCGGACCAGGCCACTTGCACCATGGCGGTTCAAGGAAGAGCCTTTCCATAAGAAAGCCGATAGAATACCTTCAATATCTTTGATGACTTTGACGGGAAGAATGAAATGGGAGCTCCAAAAAGTCTGGATACTGAAGAGAACCGAATGAATAAGTTGCAACCTCCCAGCATAGGAGAGGAACCGATTGGTCCAGAGCTTGATCCTCCTCAAAATACGATCGACCAAGGCATGGCAGTCAAGAGCTTTAAGTTTGGAGGACCTATTTGTTCTTCCCCCAATGCTAGAGTTATTTTGGATTCGGGTCTTTCCAAGGATGCAAAAGTCAGCGCCATCCTCTCTGATGGCATCTGGAGATGGCCAGTTGCTAATTCCTTCGATCTGATTACTTTGAAGGATGAAGCTCGATCTCTCCCTCTGCCTGATTGCAGCCACCTAGATAAGGTTCTTTGGGATGGATCTTNNTTTGGAATTGCCTTCGCACCTCTTCTCAGCCGGTTGCCTGGGCTCATCTTCTTTGGTTTAAGCATCATGTTCCTCGTCATTCCTTCATCTCATGGTTAGCTTTTAGAGGACGGCTCTCTACACAGGACCGCCTTCAATCTTTTGGTCTTCAATGTCTCTCTCTCATGTATTCTATGTCAAGCACTACTGAGGACCATAACCATCTGTTCTTTAACTGCTCTTTCTCCTATCGGATCTGGACTTCCATTGCCGGTAAGTGCGCCTTGAGGTATTATTCTTCTTCCTTAGGGCAGTTAAGGCAGTGGCTTTGCAGAAGCATCAAAGGTTCCTCTCTCCACTCAACCATCTGCAGACTTGCTCTGGGAGCTTCTTTGTACTTCATTTGGCATGAAAGGAACTCTCGCAGTCATGGGAACCGACCTCTTAATGAAGTTGGTGTTATCTCTAAGATTATGGAGTCGGTTAGAATGAGCTTGGATGGCGCAACTTTTCCTGGCAACGCTGCTAATCTACACCTGATCAGATGTTGGCAACTCTCTCCTTCACTTCTGCGATAACTTCCTCTTTTTCTACTGATTTAGTTCCACTTTTCGGCTATATCCTTTGTATGGTGTCCTCTTGGCAGGGGCTTTAGATCATTTTTGGGGAATGTTTCCCCCAGTTGTTTTCTATTTCCTTTGGGGTTCGCCCCGTGATCTTGTACCTACTCTCTCTTTTCCATTAGCAATACATCTTACACTTTAACTTTTAAAAAAAAAAAAAAAAAGGTATTCTTTCTGCTTTCTTATGGAAGGGTGTTCCTTGTCTCGCAAAGGTGCTAAAGTGGCTTGGTCTGATATCTCCTGTCCGAAGGTTGAAGGTGGTTTGGGAATCAAAAAGATTTGTGATTGGAACAACGCTTCTATGACCCGCTATATTTGGTTACTCTGCATGCCTTGCTCCAAGTCTCTATGGGCCACTTGGGTTAAGATGAACCTTCTGCATAAAGATCAATTCTGGGTGGCTAAAGTTCCTTGGCATTGCTCTTGGACTTGGAGGAAAATTCTCAAGCTTAGGGAAAGAGTGAAGGGCTTCATCTCTATCAAAGTGGGGAATGGTGAGAATACCTCTCTTTGGTTTTGACTCTTGGAGACCTCTTGGTCCTATTTGTTCTTCCCCCAATGCTAGAGTTATTTTGGATTCGGGTCTTCCCAAGGATGCTAAAGTCAGTGCCCCTATGATGGATTCTGGAGATGGCCTGTTGCTAATTCCTTTGATCTGATTACTTTGAAAGATGAAGCTCGATCTCTCCTCTGCCTGATTGCAGCCACCTCGATCAAGCTCTCTGGAATGGATCTTGTGATTTCTCTATTAAAAAGGTTTGGAATTGCCTTCGCACCTCTTCTCAGCCGGTTGCCTGGGCTCATCTTCTTTGGTTTAAGCATCATGTTCCTCGTCATTCCTTCATCTCATGGTTAGCTTTTAGAGGACGGCTCTCTACACAGGACCGCCTTCAATCTTTTGGTCTTCAATGTCTCTCTTCATGTATTCTATGTCAAGGCACTACTGAGGACCATAACCATCTGTTCTTTAACTGCTCTTTCTCCTATCGGATCTGGACTTCCATTGCCGGTAAGTGCGCCTTGAGGTATTATTCTTCTTCCTTAGGGCAGTTAAGGCAGTGGCTTTGCAGAAGCATCAAAGGTTCCTCTCTCCACTCCACCATCTGCAGACTTGCTCTGGGAGCTTCTTTGTACTTCATTTGGCATGAAAGGAACTCTCGCAGTCATGGGAACCGACCTCTTAATAAAGTTGGTGTTATCTCTAAGATTATGGAGTCGGTTAGAATGAGCTTGGATGGCGCAACTTTTCCTGGCAACGCTGCTAATCTACACCTGATCAGATGTTGGCAACTCTCTCCTTCACTTCTGCGATAACTTCCTCTTTTTCTACTGATTTAGTTCCACTTTTCGGCTGTATCCTTTGTATGGGGTCCTCTTGGCAGGGCTTTAGATCATTTTCGGGGAATGTTATCCCCCAGTTGTTTTTCTATTTCCTTTGGGGTTCGCCCCGTGATCTTGTACCTACTCTCTCTTTTCCATTAGCAATACATCTTACACTTTAACTTTCAAAAAAAAAAAAAAAAAAAAAAAAAAAAGGAAAGGCTTCACTCTGTCTCTAATTTTAAGAAGCCTCCTCCAAGTCCACGAGCAATTCCAAGGGACTTTAGCAACCCAGAAATGCTCCTTGTGCAGCAGATTCAACTTAACCCAAGTAGCCCATAAGGAAGAAGAGCAGGATTGCATAACAGCCATACATATCGAGTCATGGAGGCAACATTCCAGTCTTTAATTTTCTTAATCCCGAGACCACCTTCAGCTTTAGGAGTGGAAATATCAGCCCAAGCTACTTTAGCACCATAACGATTCATAGAGACTCCGCTCCAGAGGAAAGCCGAAAGGATGCTCTCAATAGTTTTGGTGACCTTGGCAGGAAGAATGAAATGGGCGCACCAAAAAGACTGGATACTAAAAAGAACAGATTGAATAAGCTGAACTCTACCCGCATATGAAAGGAAGCGATTGGTCCAGGTTTTAATTCTCCCCAAAATACGATCAACTAGAGCTTGACAATCCCGAGCATTGAGCTTGGATGAAATGAGCGGGACCCCCAAGTATCTAATGGGAAATGAACCAAGAGGAAATCCCAGATGATACAAAATATCTTGATGCATATGGCCTTTAACACCCGAAAGGAAAATAGAGCATTTGTCCACATTTGGACTAAGACCCAAAAGGGAAGAGAAAGTATCCAGAGCATCTTTCACAACTTGAATAGAATTCAGATCACCATGGCAAAAGATCATCAAGTCATCAGCAAAACAAAGGTGAGATAACTTAGATTTCCTGCATCTCCAGTGGTATCTAAAATTTGGAGACTCCTCTATTTTCTGGGACAAAATTCTAGAGAAGATATCCATGCAGATAACAAATAAGTATGGAGAGATAGGATCACCTTGACGAATGCCTTTCCTCCCTTCAAAAAAACCATTGAGCTCACCGTTGATAGCCACAGAATATTTAGCAGAAGAGACACAGCTCCTGATCCAGCCAATGAAATTTGAAGGAAAACCTAGAAGCTGCAATGAGTCCCAGAGGAAGTCCCATCTAACAGAGTCGAAAGCCTTCCTTAGATCAATCTTGAGGGCACATTTAGGGGATGAAGACTGGAGATGATAGCCACGAACCAGCTCTTGAGCCATCAAGATATTATCACCAATCTGCCTGCCTTGGACAAAAGCAGCTTGGGCTTCATTAACAAAAGAAGGAAGAACTTCCTTTAACCGGTTAGCAAGCAGCTTAGTAATACACTTGTAAATAGTGTTGCAGCAGGAGATCGGCCTATAATCCTTTAGCTTAGAAGCATTAGGAACCTTGGGAATGAGAACAAGGATAGTGCAATTTACCTCCTTAAGCAGCAAACCATTAGCAAAGAAATCCTTGATAGCAGAAATCACCTCTTCACCCACAATGGACCAAGTCCTCTGATAGAAAAATGCATTAAAACCATCCGGTCCAGGAGCTTTATTTGGGTGAAGGCTGAAAATAGAGTTCTTGATTTCATCATCAGAGAAAAGAAAACCCAATTTCCTGATTTGGTCAGAGTTTAGAACCTGATTCACAAAAGGCTTGAGAGAGTCAATCCCTTCATAGGCGATGGAACAGTCAGAACCCAGCAGATGCTTAAAGAAATCGACCACCTCCTGACTGATTTGAAGCTTGTCCCGGATCAAATCTCCCGAACCATCTTGGATAGATAATATCTTATTAACATTGTTCCTACTTTTGATGGAATTGAAAAAGAAAGCAGAATTTCGGTCCCCTTCCTGCAGCCACTGAATCCTACTCTTCTGCCTAGCATATGATTCCCTTCCCTTGCAGATTGATCTAATCCTCATAGCACAGTCTCTCTCTTTATCAATGAGATCCGGCGCATGATTACCATCAGCTATAGAAGATTGCAACTCAGTGAGCTCAGCTCTAAGATCAGCCAAATCCCCGTAAACCAAAGCATTCTTACTTTTACACATCTCCTTCAAGGCTGATTTGAGAAGCTTCAGCTTCCTGCATACTCTGAACATAGCGTGACCATCGACATGGGAATTCCAGATATGCTCAACTAGAGGGAAGAACTCCTGAAACTCAGACCAGTGGTTAAAGAATTTGAACGGAGTTTTATAAGTAGGGAAATGAGCCCCAAGCTTCACCACAGCCGCTGAATGATCAGAAAGCCCATACGGAAGAAATTCAGCTGAAGAGTTAGGATAGAAATTGAGCCATACATGATTTGCAAGGACTCTATCCAGCTTCCTGAGGATATGCCCAAAAGCTCTAGAATTGTGCCAGGTGAAAAGAAAGCCACCGTATCTGAGATCCTCCAAACCAGCTTCGAAAAGAGTATCATTTAAATCATCCATATGGGAAGGCCAATCAGAGCTACCACCCTTCCTCTCATGTCGATAGCGGATAGCATTAAAATCCCCCAAAATGATCCAAGGTAAATGGGCAAAGAGGTTAGCATGATCCTTCAAACTCCTCCAGAGAAGCCTACGGGCTGAGAGGTCGTTTGAGCCATACACAAACGAAGCAGCAAATTTATCTCCCGAGCTGCAGACAGAGAAGGAGATATGGATGACTTGATCAAGCAAGGAAAAGCTATCAGCTTGAAGCTTCATGGGATCCCACCAAACCCAGATCCTGCCCGATCCACTGCCATCGTAGTAGTTGATGCATTTCCAAGACTTGAGTAAACTCTGTTCAACCTTTGCTTTATTGCAAGGATTAATCTTAGTCTCAAGAAGGGCTAAGCAAGATATTTTATGAGTATGAACCAGATTACGAACCTCAAAGTGTTTTGAGGGTCATTAAGACCCCGGATATTCCATGAGGCTAAATTAATCATCCAATTTCAAGGAAATCTTCCCCTTGGAATTACCAGCACTTCTATTTTTCTTCTTATGTTTCATCTGCTTGCCCTGCTTCTTCTCAAGCTCATCCACCAACAATAACCGCCTAGCAATAAGAGGGGTACTTGAGAAGGATGAAGACGTGGAGGGGGAAGAGACCTTACCGCCTATAATGGAGGGGGACGAAGCAGAGAGGGAGGAATCCCCAACAGGAGGAACAGAGGAACCGGCCCTCGGGACAAACGGATCGTCAAATGCAATCGGATCCCGCGCTCCTGAATCAATCGGATCGTCAGAAGATAACGGATCACCAGCATCTACCCCAATCGGATCTACAGCACCAATCGAATCCCCGACATCTGAACCAAATGGATCAACAGCAGGAGTCGGATCGCCAACAGCGGCTGTCGGATCCTCAGCAACCCGGTCATCGATCGAAACAAGCGCTGCAAAACTGTTGCCGGAGCTGCGCAACTCACGCGCTGGAGGAAGAATCCTTGGAGATGCCAATGATCTAGGGCCAGCCGGAGCCAATGAAAGGGAAGCAATCTGAGCCAAGGGAGGGGAATTCAAAATCGGAACATCCCTACGATTCGGAACAGTATCAGGATTGGTCTTAGGAGGACACTGAGTTTCCTTAGGAACCCAAGCAAGGTTAGAAGCCTTCTTGCAGAATTTGGGAAAATGTCCGAATTCCTTACAGATGGAGCATTTCTTAGGAACCCAGTTGTATTCAATCCGGATTTCCACTATGTTTCCATCCTCCATAACAAGATCCAGAGAGTTGGGGAGAGGATCGTCAATACCAATCTCAATACAAATTCTAGCATAAGATAGCCTCTTCAAAGAAGAAGTCAATTTGTCAGCATGAAGGGGAATTCCAACGATGCTGGCAATGTGACTGAGTCCCTCCGCCGTCCAGAATTCAAGAGGAACGTTGAGAAAATGTGCCCAGATAGGAACCCGTTTGCAACCTTCTTTAGATAAATTCATTCCAGATCTCCAGGCTTTTAAGAAGATGGGACGACCTCCGAAATACCAGGGGCCCCCATTCAGAATATCCAAGCACATCACCTTTTCCTGGAATTTGAAGAAGAAGAAGCCATTGCCGTTGCATAGAACCTCCGAGAGTCCCTTATCATCCCATAATCGATGAGCCTGAGAGTTCACAAGAGAAAACGGGAGCTTGTCCAGAAAGAAACCAACAATAGTATTTTCCCAGGCAGCGGCTCCATTGATCGCCACAGCCGACGGAATCAAGCATCGGACTCTCCCATCGATCGATTGGACAGTAGGTTTATGATAAGAGAGCTCCATAACAGCTGGGATGTCCGAGACGAGAGAAGCCCAGCTACTCTTTTTGGCTCCCGGAGCATCTTCATCCGCTGGAACCACCACCGGAGGAGAAACAGGGGAAGCAGCGGCGCTCGGGGGAGGAGGAGACATCTGGGAGATTGAAAGACCCCCGAATTTGGGAGAGGCGGGAAAGAAAGAGTACTAAATTCAAACTCAGGTTGATAAGAAGTGGATGACGTCTTCATGCAGCCAAGATCCAATCGACCGGACGAACGGACCGGGTAATGAGATGGAGTCTGGTACGGGCGCAATTTTGAAAATATGCCACCAGCCTTCTCCGTCACACGATCCGGCTTCGCCTCAAGAACAACACCGGACACCGGAGAGGAAACAGCTCCACAGGCTGGGAGCAAATTTAACTCCAAAGCAGCAACAAAAGGATCGATCCTGGAAGCAGCGGCCATATCAGCCTCCACTGGGAGACTCAAAGCGAGGGCCACAGGATCCTCCGGTAACAGGGGAGACGAAGCCAGCGAGACATCTTGAGAAGGAGGAACAATGGAATCCAAAGAGGCCTCAACGAAAGAGGAGGGAGCACTAGAGGCTAAAGGTGGAATAGATCTGGATGAGGGATCCAAGGAGGCCTCATCCTGATCTATACCACCCGAGACCATCCCAGGAGCAGAGGGGAGAGCTAGATCCAGGCGATCCATGGACGATTCAGCAGGATGAACCATGGACGTTTTAACAGGAGGAATCGAAGAGGACGCCATGAAAGAATCAGCAGGAGGAGTCAACGGACGCCATGAAACCATGTAGAACGCGCAGAAACAGCTAAGAAAAAACGGAAGAGCGGGATCTTAGAGAGAGAAGCTCCCATCTAGAGAGAGAGAGAAGCTCCCATCATTTTGTAATGCATTTGTAAAGAGAGTTGCAGCATGAAATCGGCCTAAAGTCCTTCAGCTTTGAAGCATTAGGAACTTTGGGAATGAGAACAAGGATAGTGCAGTTAACTTCCTTAAGAAGCATGCCATTAGCAAAGAAATCCTTTATAGCTGAAATAACCTCATCGCCCACAATGGACCAAGACCGCTGAAAGAAATAGGCATTAAAGCCATCCGGGCCAGGCACTTTGTTTGGGTGAAGGCTGAACATGGAGTTCTTGATCTCTTCATCAGTAAATTGAGATCCCAAAAACCTGATTTGATCCGTCTTTAGGACATGATCCACAAAGGGTTTAAGAGTCTGATCTTAGTTTGATCTAACCCGAACTTTTGCCAATGCCCGAGATTCAACTTGATTCAGAATTGACATTGGTTTGATCTAACCCAATTTTTTAAACAAATGCAGCATATTGAACTAAATTCAAGTTTGATCTTTGTTTCATTCAAACTAATCTTGTGGAGCATTGCTCTAGATTGGACTTGATTCAGGTTCGATCAAATGAAAAGAGATCAAAGTTTGATCTAGGCCGATCATATTATAATGTTTTATATTGAAATTGATTCGGGCTTGATCTTATTTGATCTGAACTAATCATGGAGTAACACTCTAAATTGAACTCGATTCGGGTTTGACCTAACTTGATCTTCGAACGATGCTCCTAATTTAACTTGATTCAGGTTCGATCAGAGTTTGATCTAAATTGATATCGAAGCAATGCTTCATATTATACTTAATTTGGGCTCCATCTTGGTTTGAACTAACCCGATCTTAAAGCAGCACTCTAAAAAAGACTTGATTTAGGTTTGTTGTTTTATCGAACCCGATTTTAGGGCAACGCTTTAGATTTGATCTGATTTGGGTTTATTCTAAGTTTGATCAAACCCAATCTTAGTGCAATGCTCTCGATTAAACTTGATTTGGGTATTATCTTTAACTTCATCGAGCCTAATCTTAGAGCAACACTCAAAATTAGACTTGATTAGTGTTTGATCTAACCTAATTATGATGATGCAGCATCACTCCATATTGAACTTGATTCATCTTAGAGCTAAGATTGATCTAACCCGACCTTAGAGAAATGCTCCATATCGAACTTTATTTTGGGTTTGACCTAAGTTCGATTCGACCCTATCTTGGAACAATGCATTAAATTGCATTTGATTCATATTTGATTTGAGTTTGAACCAAATCAATCTTGGAGGAATGCAGCATATTTCACTTAATTCGAGATTGATATAAGTTTGATCCAATACGATCTTTGAGGAATGCTCTACATCGAACTTGATTTGTGCCTGATCTTGGTTTGATCAAGCTCAACCTAAGATCAAGGCTCCATCCATATTGATGAACTTAATTCCGATTTGATCAAAGTTTAGTTGAACCCGATCTTAGAGCAATGTTACATATTTGATTTGTTCCAGGTCCGATTTAAGTTTAATCCACCCTGATCTTAGAGCAATGCTTTAAATTGAACTTGATTGGGGTTTGATCAAAGGTTGATTGAGTTCGATATAACAATAATAGAATCCAGATTGGACTTGATCTGGGTTTGATATAAGTTTGATCCAACTCGATCCTCGAGCAACGCTCTCGATTTGACTTGGTTTGGGTTTGATCCAACCTTTTCTTAGAGCAATGCTGCAAATTAGATTTGATTCATGTGGATCTAATTTGATCTAACCTGGTCTTGTTGCAATGCTTTAGATTGGACTTATTTTGAAATTTGATCTAAGTTTGGCTCGACCCGATCTTGGAGCATCACTTCCAATTGGACTTGACTCAGAAGGTTTGATCTAAGTTTGATCCAATCCGAACTTAGAGCAACATTCCAAATTCAAATTGATTTAGCCTTGATTTGGCCCGATCTTGTAGCAACGCTCCAGATTGAACTTCATTTAGCTTGATGTAGGTTAGATCTAATCCAATCATGGAGTAATGCTTTGATTGAACTTGATTTTAGTTTGATTTCACCCAATCTTGGTGTAACGCTCGAGAATGAACTTTATTTGGGTCTGAACTTAGCTCCATCTAACCCGATCTTATAATAATGCTCTATATTTAACTTTATTTAGGAATGATCTTAATTTTATCCAACACGATATTATATAAGTGCTCTAGATTGAACTTGATTTGTGTTTGATTTAATTTGATTTAACCATATCTTGATTCAACACTCTAAATTGAAGTTGATTCATGTTTGATGTAAATTTTATCCGACCCAATCTCGGAGCAATTGTCTAGATGGGATCTGATTTGGGTTTAACTTGAGCTTGGTTCAACCCAGTGTTGAAAAATATCTCTATTTTTTTTTTTTTTTTTTTTTTTGAAAGGTGAAAGTGTTAATTATATTACTAAAAGGTAAAGGCAAGTGATGTACAATAGCTCGGGGCATCCCCGAAAAAGAGGAAAACAAGGGGCAAACAACCGCCAACAGGAGAATTATCTCCAGACACAAGGGCGATCAGATGATAATATAATTACATTGTAAGCAGAAGGAATATAATCCAATGGCCCAATCGAAGTCGTCAACGCAAAATAGAGGAAGGGAGCTGCCACCTTGCAATCAAAGTGAGATGAGCCTTCTTCTTCTTGGGGAAAGTAGCGCCATCCAGACTCGCCCTTACGGACTCCAAAATTTTTGTAATAATACCCACTTCATTAAGAGGTCGCTGACCATGCTTGCGAGAGTTCCTTTCAGACCAAATGAGATATAGCGAAGCACCTAAAGCCAGTCTGCAGATAATGGAATGAAGGGAAGAGCCTTTGATGTTTTTGCAGAGCCACGGTCTCAAGAGCTCCCATGAAGAAGGAAAATGCTCAAGGTCACACATAGTCGCAATAAAAGACCAAATCCGGAAAGAGAAAGGGTAGCTGAAAAATAGATGGCCATGATCCTCTGATTGTTCTTGGCAAAGATAACAGGTTAAGTGACAGTGGATACCAAAGGATCGAAGACGATCATGAGTAGATAGCCTACCACGGAATGCTAGCCATAAAATGAAGGAGTGCCTCGGAACGTGGTGCTTAAACCAAAGAAGATGAGTCCAGTCAACACGCCTGCTATGAGCACAGATACTGTTCCAAACTCTTTTAATGGAGAAAGCGGTGGAACCATCCCATCGTAAGGTGTTCCAAACTCTTTTAAAGAATCTAAATCCAGATTTCCGGCATCTCCATCGTAAGGTGTTCGGGCAATAATATGGATGCTTGGAGCTTCTCTCTCTAAGCATGAGAGCTTCTCTCTCTAAGCGATCCGTCTCTTGCTCCTATTTTCTTGTTTGGTAACTGGTTCTATGGAAGGCTCTGTTTTGGCTGATCTTCCCGGAAGGATTGTTCCCCTTCCTGTCCCTAAGGAGGTCTCGGTTGGTATAGCCCTGGATGAGGTTTCTTTGGACTCCTCATCCATGTCTATTCCAGTCAATGGCGTAGGTGGGACGCGGAGGAATGTGGAGTCCCGGTGCATTGCTCACGTTCCTCCGTCATCCGCTGTTCTTGGTAATAAAGCTTCTTCTTCCCAGTGGCTCGATTCGTCCTCCTCCTCTGCTTGGATTTCGAATGCTGGTGCCTCCTTGGGTTCTACTGGTTCGTCTCTGGTTGCTCCTAGCGTTGGATGCGTGGATCCTTCCGTGATGGCTGTTCTATCTAAGGGTTCGCTGGGGGGGGAGGACAGCTCTGCTTCTCCCAGTTTCGGTCTTCATGCGGCCGATTTGGAGTTCCTCGGCTCTGTTCCTTCTGCTTCGGGTTCGCTGAGGCCGCTTAATCACCATTGTACGGCTCCTTCTTCTTCGTTTGGCGGACCGCTGGGTAAGAAGGTGATCTCTGTACCTTCCTCAAAGCTTGAATTTGGACATTTAACTTTCCCGCCTCTGGCAAAGTCCCCTGTTCTCTGCCCGGTTAGTGCAGAGCCCGATCCATCGGGAGGCTTAGCGGGTTCCCCTGTTCTCTGCCCGGTTAGTGCGGAGAATCCGTTATGTGCTAAAGCGAGCTGGGCGTCCCTGGTCTCGGATTCCCCAGCTCTTTTGAAGCTTTCTTACTTCAAGCCAGTATCTTCTTCGTCCGATGGCAGAATTAGCTTATCTCTTCCTCCTGAGATTGCTCGGATCGGAGCGGCAGCCTGGGAGACTACAATCGTTGGATTCTTCTTAGATAAGCTCCCGTTCTCTATGGTGGATTCCTTTGCCCGAAGGTTATGGGGCAATAAGGGCCTCGTCGAGGTTCTTAGTAATGGAAGCGGCTTCTTCTTTTTTAAATTTTCAAATAAGGCTGCGCTGTTGGGAATTCTGGAAGGAGGCCCCTGGTACTTCGGAGGTCGTCCGATCTTCTTGAAACCTTGGAGTCCGGGTATGTTATTATCCAAAGATGGGTGCAAGAAGGTTCCAATTTGGGCTCGGTTCTTCAATGTTCCCTTGGAATTCTGGACTGCTGAAGGACTTAGCCGGATTGCCAGCGTCGTAGGGTCCCCTCTTCACGCGGACCAGATGACCTCCTCACTCAAGCGCCTAGCTTATGCTAGAATCTGCTTGGAGATTAGTATTGATGATCCTCTCCCTCACTCTCTGGACCTGTTATTAGAGGATGGAAGATCTGTCGAAGTCCTCATTGAATACAACTGGGTTCCTAAGCGATGCCCTGTCTGCAAGGTATTTGGCCATCTTCCTAAAAATTGCATGAAAGCTGTTCGCCAATCCTGGGTTCCAAAACCCGGCCGTGTTGATGGGCTCTCTGTTGATGCTCCAACGCTCGGATCAAAGACCGGCCCTGAAGGTATGGATCTCCTTGTAACTCCATCTCCATCTATTACCTACTCAGGCAACAACAATGATGCAAAGGTCGGGAGCGGATTTTTCTGTCCCAAACCGGCAGCTGGACCCTCTGTTTCGGGAGGATGCAAGGTGTCAAATTCATATGCTCCCCTCCAAGACATTGCCGATGATCAAGTCGTGTTGAATGGTGGGGCTGTCTCTCTTTCTCCTAGTGTTGCTGCGGCCTCAGATGTGCCAGATGCGGTCGCCAACGGCGCAAGCTCTTCCTCCTTCAGGGCCTGCTACAGTATGGAAGATCGGAATTCTGACGATCCGCTTTCTCTAGCTACAGTTGCTGCTACAGTGCCTGCTACAGTGCCTGCTACAGTAGCTACAGTGCCTGCTACAGTGCCTGATCCGAATTCTGAAGATCCGAATTCTGACGATCCGCTTTCTCTAGCTACAGTGCCTGCTACAGTGCCTGCTACAGTGCCGGCTAACGATCCATTAGCTGTTATAGATCCGCCTGCTACAGGAGCTTTGGGAGATCCGAATTTTGACGATCCGTCTCCTCTAGCTACAGTGCCATTTCAAACTTCCTCTGTTCCTCGTGTTAGGGACTCCACCTCCTCTTCCCCCCCCTGTTTTGGATGTCAGGATTCGCCGTCCTCTTCTAGCACTCCACCCCTTGCTAGGAAGATTATCATTGTTGATGAAGTTGAGAGAAAGCTGGGAAGGAAGAAGAAGGATAAGAGGAAATCTGGGAATTCTGGCTGCTCCAGGGGGTTTCCTCCACAGAACTCCAAATGATTAAGCTCGCGGCTTGGAACGTGAGGGGTATCAACGATCTCTCCAAAAAAGCTGAGGTCAGATACCTGGTCAATTCCCATCATTTCTCCTGTATAGCTCTTCTGGAAACAAAGATTAAGGAGTGTAATAAAGGAAATTTTCAATCTGGCATGTTCAATGGATGGCAATGCGTTAATTCTTTTGACGGTAATGGATCCGGTAGGATCTGGGTTTGGTGGAATCCTAAGCTTCTTCAAGCTAATATTGTTTCTTTAAATGATCAAGCTATTCATCTATCTTTAACTGTTATTGACTCTGGCGTCAGTTTTGCTGCTTCTTTTGTGTATGGTGCAAATGACGCTACTACAAGGAAAATGCTCTGGGCAAATTTGATCGATCAAGCACAGTCTTTTTCCCTTCTGCCTTGGATTATCATGGGGGACTTTAATGCCATCCGTTATCGCCATGAAAGGAAAGGAGGTAGCAGTGCGTGGTCCAATACTATGAATGATCTTAATGACTCTCTTCTTGAAGCTGGTTTGGATGATCTGAGATTTGGGGGTCCTCTCTTCACCTGGCACAATTCCAGACTCCATGGGCACATTCTTAGAAAACTCGACAGGGCCCTTGTGAACCCGGCTTGGCTTCACTCTTTTGCTGATTCATATGCTGAATTCCTCCCTTTTGGTCTTTCGGATCATGCAACGGTTGTGGCTAATCTTGGGATCTCTGTTCCTCAATTCAAACCTCCTTTCAAATTTTTTAACTTCTGGTCTTCATTTGATGAATTCTATCCTCTAGTAGAGCAAATCTGGAATACTACGGTGACTGGTCATGCCATGTTTAGACTGTACAAAAAGCTTAAACTTGTTAAAGTTGCATTGAAGGCTCTGAGCAAGAGCAAGAACACTTTGATTAACGGGGACCTTGCATCTCTTCGTTCCGAACTTGCAGCTGTGCAGTCTTCCATTGCGGCTGGTAACAATGACATTGAGCTCTTGGCGAAGGAAGTTGAATGCTCTAATAGACTGTCCCTTGCATGTAAAGGGAAGGAGAGTTATGCCAGGCAAAGAAGTAGAATTCAGTGGCTGAAAGATGGGGACCAATGCTCCTCCTTTTTCTTCAACACTGTTAAAGGAAGGAACAATGTTAACAAGATTTTCTGCATCCAGAAGGAAAATGGCGATTGGATCCGGGAGAAGAATCAGATTGCTTTTGAGGTAGTCGACTATTATAAGCAGCTCCTTGGATCGAAATGTTTTACCAGCTATATTGGTCGGGATGGTCTTTCGGAATATGTGAGCTGTGCTCTGACTCATGAGCAAAGGAGCTTCCTAAGCAATGAATTTTCTGATGTGGAAATAAAAGATGCCATTTTTAGCCTTCACCCAAACAAAGCTCCAGGTCCGGATGGGTTTAATGCTTATTTTTTCCATAAGACTTGGCACATCGTTGGAGCTGATTTTATCTCCGCTATCAAGGAGTTCTTTTCTAAGGGGATGCTTCTCAAAGAGGTTAATTGCACGATCATTGCCCTCATCCCTAAGGTCCCCAATGCCTCAAAATTGAAGGACTTTAGGCCTATTTCTTGCTGCAATACTGTGTATAAGTGCATCTCCAAACTGATTGCTAACCGGCTGAAGCTTGTCCTGCCTTCTTTTATTAATATTGCTCAGTCTGCTTTTGTTCAAGGGAGGCACATTGGTGATAACATCCTGTTGGCTCAGGAGCTGGTCCGTGGGTATCATCTCTCTTCATCCTCTCCAAATTGTGCTCTAAAGATTGATCTTATGAAGGCTTTTGATTCGGTAAGGTGGGATTTCCTTTGGGATTCCCTCCAGCTTCTTGGATTTCCTCCACGGTTCATTGGATGGATCAGGACCTGTGTCTCCACTGCAAAGTATTCCGTGGCTATTAATGGGGAACTTAATGGCTTCTTCGAAGGAAAGAAAGGTCTTCGCCAAGGTGATCCTATTTCTCCTTACTTGTTTGTCATTTGTATGGATATTTCTCTAGAATCCTTGATCGGAAAATCCATGTTTCCCCTTCTTTTAAGTATCATTGGAGGTGCCGGAAATCAAATGTTTCACACTTATGTTTTGCCGATGATTTGATGATTTTCTGCCGGGGTGATATGGACTCGATTAGAGTAATTAAAGATTCTTTGGACACCTTCTCCTCCTTTTCTGGACTCACCCCAAATAATTCGAAATGCTCTGTTTTCATTTCGGGTGCTTCGGATCAGCTGCAGCGTGACATTGTTGATTTCTTGGGTTACTCTCTTGGCTCCTTTCCTATTAAATACCTTGGTGTTCCTCTCATCTCCACACGGCTTAAAGCTACTGATTGCCAAGCACTTGTGGACCGTATTATTGGAAGAATCAAGGTTTGGACCAATCGTTTTCTCTCCTATGCTGGTAGATTGCAACTCATACAGTCTGTCCTCTTCAGCATCCAGTCTTATTGGTGTGCTCATTTCATTCTTCCAGCAAAGGTCTCCAAGGATATTGAAAGTATTCTATCGGCTTTCCTATGGAATGGTGTTTCTTTAAACCGGTATGGTGCAAAAGTCTCTTGGGCTGATATCTCTACTCCAAAGGCTGAAGGGGGTCTGGGAATCAAGAAGGTCCGAGATTGGAATGCTGCTTCTTTGTCTCGGTACATTTGGTTATTATGTCAACCGTGTACCAACTCCTTATGGTCGGCCTGGGTAAAGATGAATCTTCTGCACAAGGAACAGTTCTGGGTGGCAAAAGTCCCATGGAACTGCACTTGGACTTGGAGGAAAATTCTCAAGATGCGGGGTAGAGTGAAGGATTTCATCTCTGTTAAAGTGGGGAATGGCTCTAACACTTCTCTTTGGTTTGATTCTTGGAAACCTCAAGGCCCCATTTGCTCCTCTACTCACGCTAGAGTTATTATTGATTCGGGTCTTTCAAAGGATGCAAAGGTTAGTGCTATTATTTCTTTTGGAACTTGGGAGTGGCCTGTTTCAAATTCGGTTGAGCTGATCACTTTGAAAGAAGAGACCCGCTCCCTCTCTCCCCCTGACTGCAGCACCCACGATAGGGTTTTATGGGATGGATCTTCCGTTTTCTCCATTAAAAAGGTTTGGAATATCCTCCGATCTCCTTCCCTCTGTGTTGATTGGGCTCACTTACTTTGGTTTAAGCATCATATCCTGAGGCACTCCTTTATTTTATGGCTAGCTATTAGAGGTAGACTTTCTACTCAGGACCGCCTGGTATCATTTGGTATTCTCAGTCATATGACTTGCTCATTATGCCAAGATCGAATTGAGGACCATGGTCATCTATTTTTTAGTTGCCCCTTCTCCTTTCGGGTTTGGCAGTCCATAGCTGGCAAATGTAATCTATATCATTACCCTTCTTCTTGGGAGCGTCTGAGGCCGTGGCTCAGCAGAAACATTAATGGTGCAAATCTTCAATCCTCTCTTAGCAGGCTGGCTTTGGGAGCTTCTGTCTATTACATTTGGAATGAAAGGAACTCTCGCATGCATGGGCGGTTGCCTCTTAATGAGATCGGCATCGTTACCAAGATCATTGAATCAGTTAGGCTAAAGCTTGAGGGAGAAAAGTTTCCCAGGAATGCTACTAATCTACAGCTGCTAGATAGGTGGCAGCTACCCGCTTCCCTACTGGATTGATCTTGTCTTTCACTCGTTTTGAGCTCCTTTGTTAGATGCTTGGTTTCTTTGTGGGTTGGGTTACCATTACTGTGGGTATTCTCTTCCATTTGCTTGCTGTGTAACCCTTGGTGGATGTAATCCAAATGGGGGTTTTTCGCATATTTTGATCCGGGGTATGCCCCGAGTACCTGTACTTATAACTTTTCACTTTCTTATTAATACATCTCACACATTTACCTTTCAAAAAAAAAAAAAAAAGTAAGAGTAAGGCAGAATTTGTGAAGAAAATGCATGAACAAGCTAAGTTACATATTGAAAAAAAAATGAGTCATATGCAAAATATGCTAACAAAGGCCGAAAGGCAATTGTGTTTGAACCAGGTGACTTAGTTTGGATACACTTAAGGAAAGAAAGGTTTCCTACGCAAAGGAAATCAAAGTTGCAACCAAGAGGAGATGGGCCTTTTAAAGTCTTGGAACGCATTAATCCTAATGCCTACAAGATTGACTTGCCAAGTGAGTATGAAGTAAGTAATACTTTTAATGTTACTGATCTTTCTCCCTATTTTGGTATAGGACCAAATTCGGGGACGAATTTTCTCAAGAGGGAGGGGATGATGAAGGAGCTCATCATTAAGCTATCAAGGTCCCATAACTAGAGCCAAAGCTAAGGAACTCCAAAGCTTGATCATGGAAGCAATTGGCCCAGGAGTAATCAGCCATGGAGAAGCAAACGGCCAAGTGGAAGAATTCAAGTGTTTGACTCTTTGCCAGGTGGACCAAAGGAATTGCAGCCTAATTAATGAGCTTTGAGACTATGCATTGCAGCCTAATTAATGAGCTTTGAGACTATGCATTGCAGCCTAATTAATGAGCTTTGAGACTATGCATTGCAGCCTAATTAATGAATGAGCTTTGGAACATGCAGAACTTATGAGGGTGTGTAGTATTTATTGCTATATTTGGCTTTTCCTATTCTTGAAGATCTATATATTGTATGCTGAACTTCAGATTGAAGGTGAATGAACAATTCCGAATTTTCTTTTGGTTATAATCCAATTGAGAGCATTATTTCTTCCTTGCTTCTTGAAAGAACTAGGACTTAGTCATTTTAGCCAATTGACTATTTTATCTTTGATAATCAAGTTACCTTAGAACCTGTTTCTATTGTGATTTGGTTCCTTGGCCTTTCTTCTTCTGATTCGGTTAGTGCCTCTTCACGGGTTGGGGTTGTGTTAATCAACTGAAGAAGATATCCTTGTTGAGGTGATTCTAAAGATCCGTTCATCACTCCTAGCCAGAAGAGGAGTGCTAGATGAAGACGAGGAGGGGGAAGAGACCTCACTACCAATAATGGGGGGGGGCAATGCAGAGAGGGAGGAGTCCCCAACAGGAGAAACAGAGGAACTGGCCATCGGGACAATCAAAGCATTCGGATCGTCAAATACAATCGGATCACCAGCTCCTTTACCAATCGGATCGTCAACAGCTATCGGATCACCAACTCCTTCACCAATCGGATCGTCAACTGCAAACGGATCCCCGACTCCTGAACCAAACGGATCGTCAGCTCGAGTCGGATCACCAAGTCCTGAACCATTCGGATCGTCAACAGCTGCAATCGGATCCTCAGCAATTATAGCGGCCCGGTCATCAAGCGAACGAAGGGCTGCAAAGCTGTTGACGGAGCTGCGCAACTCACGCGCAGGAGAAAGATTCCTTGGAGATGCCATTGAACTAGGGCCAGCCTGAGCCTTTGAAGGAGGAGCAATCGGAGCCTTGGGAGGAGAGGAATGCAAAATCGGTACATCCCTACGATGGTTTTCCACAAGCTGACAATCTCCATCTGATACAGACTTTGAGTTAAGATGAGAAGATTTGGGAATCCATACTTGATGACTAACCTTCTTGCAGTTAGATGGAAGGTGGCCAAATTCCTTACACACGGAGCACCTCTTTGGAACCCAATTATACTCAATTTGGATCCCTGAAATACTACCGTCTTCCAATTCTAAGTCAAACGCCTTGGGGAGGGAAGCATCAATGTCAATCTCAATGCATATACGGGCATAGCTTAAACGCCTTAGTGAGGATGTCATCTTATCTGCATGTAGAGGTTTCCCAACCATGCTAGCAATATAACTGAGGCCTTCCTCCGTCCAATACTCCAACGGAACATTATAGAAGTGAGCCCAAATAGGAACTTTCTTACAGCCCTCCTTAGAGAGATTCATACACGGAGACCAGCGCTTTAGGAATATTGGCCTGCCTCCAAAATACCAAGGACCCCCTTCCAAAGCATCAGATACTCTAACTGGATCAGAGAATTTGAAAAAGAAGAATCCATTTCCATTACACAGAACATCTGTAAGCCCAGACTTCCCCCAATGCCTCTGAGCACACGCTTGAACCAAGGAGAAAGGCAGCTTGTCAAGGAAGAATCCAACAATGGTATTTTGCCAGATAGAAGCTCCCTTACGAGCCACAGAGGCAGGGAGCTTAATCCTAACATTGCCCTCAATGTCCGAAATCACCGGCTTAATGTAAGCAAGCTCCATAGAAGCAGAACAATCCATGACAAGCGAAGCCCAGGAAGATTGAGCACAAACCGGACCCGCTGCAGCCCCAAGAACAGGAGAGGAAGAAGCCTTCGGGAGAGGAACAGGGGAAGCCGCAGTGACGTCAGCAAATGGAGACGGGCGCGATGGATTTTGAAAATTAGAGTCACCAGGAGTATTCGATAGAGGCGGGAAACAAGGGCCTCTAAAATCAAATGAAGGTACTAGATGTGACACCTGATTCAGACCAGAAGGCTTGATATGCTGTGAGGAAAAAACAGGGGATCCTGGAGATAACGCAGCACAATCCCATGGAGAGAAAGCCCAGCACCGAACACGGAAGAGGAAACTCCAGCACCGATTACGGGAGAAGAAGATCCACTAAAAGCACGGCTCTCCCTAATCTCCGAATCAGCAACAAACAAACCGAATCTGAAGGAATCAGCATAATCATCCACCAAGGAATGCGCCATAGCAAGAGCGACGGGATCATCCGAAAGCCATGAACAGGGCAAAGGGAGAGAAGAAGCATAGCCATTGAGAGAAGATGATGGAGGAGAAGAAGCTTTGCACAGAGCCGCATCCTTCCCACCCGGCTCACAAGAAACAAAGGATGGAATAGAGATGGATGAGGAATCCAAAGAGACTTTATCCAGAACTATACCACCTGAGCCATCCTTAGGAACAGGAAGCAGAGGATGCTCATCTCCACACGAAGAGGACAGAACGGGAGGAACCTCCATGATCAGATCAGAGAGAAGCAGCAGAAAAACAGCAGAGAGAAAGCTTAGAGAGAGAGGCTCCAAGCTTAGAGAGAGAAGCTCCCATCTCCCTATTTATTTGTCATATGCATGGAAATCTTCTCACGAATTTTAGACCAGAAAATTCAAGCCTCCTCCTTTTTTAAGTACCACTGGAGATGCCGGAAATCCAAGATATCACACTTATGTTTTGCTGATGATTTGATGATTTTTTGCCGAGGAGAGTTGAATTCTATAAAAGTAGTTAAAGAAGCTCTTGATACTTTCTCCTCTCTCTCAGGTCTTATACCAAATGAAACAAAAAGCTCCATTTTCCTCTCGGGTGTTACGGATCATATGCAGCAAGAAACTGTTAATTACTTGGGATTTCCTCTTGGTTCTTTCCCCATCAGATATTTGGGAGTCCCACTTATATCCACAAAGCTCAAAGCTCTTGATTGCCATGCTCTGGTAGATCGTATCTTGGGGAGGATCAAGATTTGGACAAACCGTTTTCTCTCATATGCAGGAAGATTGCAACTCATCCAGTCGGTTATTTTTAGTATTCAATCATTTTGGAGTGCCCATTTCATCCTGCCAGCAAAAGTCACCAAAGCAATAGAAGGTATTCTCTCGGCTTTTCTCTGGAATGGTGTTTCTCTGAAAAGGCATGGCGCAAAAGTTGCATGGGCTGACATTTCTACACCTAAAGAAGAAGGAGGTCTGGGAGTTAAGAAGGTTAGGAATTGGAATGTTGCCTCAATGACTCATTATATATGGTTATTATGTCAACCATGCGCTAATTCCTTATGGGCTGCCTGGGTAAAGAAGAATTTGCTTCACAAGGAACACTTTTGGGTGGCGAAAGTCCCTTGGAATTGTTCTTGGACTTGGAGGAAGATCTTCAAGATTCGGGATAGAGTGAAGGATTTCATTTTAGTGAAAGTGGGGAATGGAGAAAACACCTCCCTTTGGTTTGATTCATGGAGACCTCAAGGCCCCATATGCTCATCTTCTCAAGCTAGAGTCATTTCTGACTCGGGTCTTACAAAAGAAGCAAAGGTTAGTGCCATTATTTCATCCGGCAAATGGAGATGGCCTGTAGCAAATTCAAATGAGCTGATCAGCTTGAAAGATGAATCCTGTTCCCTTCCATTGCCCGACTGCTCCCAACATGATATGGTGGTTTGGGATGGATCAAGGGATTTCACAATCAAAAGAGCATGGAACAAACTTCGGTCCTCTTCCCAGCGTGTTGATTGGGCACATTTGGTATGGTTTAAACATCATGTTCCAAGGCATTCTTTCATCTTATGGTTAGCATTAAGAGGTAGGCTTTCCACTCAAGATCGTCTACTCTCTTTTGGAATTATCCAACACATGACATGCTACTTATGTCAAGATCCAAGGGAGGATCATAGTCACCTGTTCTTTAATTGCCCCTTCTCTTTTCGGGTTTGGTCTACAATTGCTAGTAAATGTGATTTAACGCACTTTCCATTCTCATGGGAGAGTTTGAGGCCGTGGCTTTGCAGCAAACTCAATGGGTCCTCTCTTCTCTCCATTGTTAGCAGACTTGCATTGGGAGCTACAATATACATCATATGGTATGAAAGGAACTCACGCAAGCACGGGCGCAAGCCCCATAATGAAAGAGGGATTATTACTAAGATTATGGATTCGGTTAGGATGAAGTTGGATGGTGCTAAATTTCCTAGAAATGCTGCAAATCTCCATGTGTTAGGAAGTTGGCATCTTCCCTCTTCCCTTTTGAGAAGCTAATCTGACAGCGATCATTGTTTGAAAGCACTTAGTTAAGATTTATGGATGATTTTTGTCTGAGGATGTCTTTCCTTTTTTGAGGGATGTATTTCCCTTTGCTTGATTTATGTATCTTCCGGGGAATGCCCCGTGTTCTTGTACTTTTAACTCCTTTTCTTCCTTGTTAATACAACTCACTCATTTACCTTTCAAAAAAAAAAAAAAAAAAAGAAGATCAAACTTGAATTTAGTTCAATATGCTGCATTTGTTTAAAAATTGGGTTAGATCAAACCAATGTCAATTCTGCTGAATCAAGTCGAATCTCGGGCATTGGCAAAAGTTCGGGTTAGATCAAACTAAGATCGGACCCAAATAAAATCTCATACGGAGCGTTGCTCCAAGATTGAAATTAGATCAAACTTAAATCAAACATGAGTCAAGTCCAACGTGGAGCATCGTTTCAAGATTGTGTTGGATCAAACTTAGATCAAACCTCAATTAAGTACAATCTCGAGCATTCCTCCAATATTGATAGATCAAAGTTAGATCAAATTAGACCAAATTCGAATCAAGTACAATCTAGAGAGTTACTTAGAGATATTTTTCAACACTGGGTTGAACCAAGTTCAAGTTAAACCCAAATCAGATCCCATCTAGACAATTGCTCCGAGATTGGGTCGGATAAAATTTACATCAAACAAGAATCAACTTCAATTTAGAGTGTTGAATCAAGATATGGTTAAATCAAATTAAATCAAACACAAATCAAGTTCAATCTAGAGCACTTATATAATATCGGGTTGGATAAAATTAAGATCAATCCTTAATAAAGTTAAATATAGAGCATTATTCTAAGATCGGGTTAGATGGAGCTAAGTTCAGACCCAAATAAAGTTCATTCTTGAGCGTTACACCAAGATTGGGTGAAATCAAACTAAAATCAAGTTCAATCGAAGCATTACTCCATGATTGGATTAGATCTAACCTACATCAAGCTAATTGAAGTTCAATCTGGAGCGTTGCTAAAATATCGGGCCAAATCAAGGCTAAATCAATTTGAATTTGGAATGTTGCTCTAAGTTTGGATTGGATCAAACTTAGATCAAACCTTCTGAGTCAAGTCCAATTGGAAGTGATGCTCCAAGATTGGGTCGAGCCAAACTTAGATCAAATTTCAAAATAAGTCCAATCTAAATCATTGCAACAAGACCAGGTTAGATCAAATTAGATCCACATGAATCAAATCTAATTTGTAGCATTGCTCTAAAAAAGGTTGGATCAAACCCAAACCAAGTCAAATCGAGAGCGTTGCTCGAGGATCGAGTTGGATCAAACTTATATCAAAGCCAAATCAAGTCCAATCTGGATTCTATTATTGTTATATCGAACTCAATCAACCTTTGATCAAACCCCAATCAAGTTCAATTTAAAGCATTGCTCTAAGATCTGGGTGGATTAAACTTAAATCAGACCTGGAACAAATCAAACCTTGCTCTAAGATCGGGTTCAACTAAACTTTGATCAAATCGAAATTAAGTTCAATATGGAGCCTTGATCTTAGGTTGAGCTTGATCAAACCAAGATCAGGCACAAATCAAGTCCAATGTAGAGCATTCCTCAAAGATCGTATTGGATCAAACTTATATCAATCTCGAATTAAGTGAAATATGCTGCATTCCTCCAAGATTGATTTGTTTCAAACTCAAATCAAATATAAATCAAATGC
The DNA here is from genome assembly GCA_900491605.1 of Calamus simplicifolius. Lineage (NCBI taxonomy): Eukaryota > Viridiplantae > Streptophyta > Magnoliopsida > Arecales > Arecaceae > Calamus > Calamus simplicifolius. The sequence continues at coordinate 386,639 of UESW01002221.1, read as the reverse complement.
AATTTAATGCATTGTTCCAAGATAGGGTCGGATCGAACTTAGGCCAAACCCAAAATAAAGTTCGATATGGAGCATTTCTCTAAGGTCGGGTTGGATCAATCTTAGCTCTAAGATGAATCAAGTTCAATATGGAGTGATGCTGCATCATGATCAGGTTAGATCAAACATTAATCAAGTCTAATTTTGAGTGTTGCTCTAAGATTAGGCTCGATGAAGTTAAAGATAATACCCAAATCAAGTTTAATCGAGAGCATTGCACTAAGATTGGGTTTGATCAAACTTAGAATAAACCCAAATCATATCAAATCTAAAGCGTTGCCCTAAAATCGGGTTCGATAAAACAACAAACCTAAATCAAGTCTTTTTTAGAGTGCTGCTTCAAGATCGGGTTAGTTCAAACCAAGATGGAGCCCAAATTAAGTATAATATGAAGCATTGCTTCGATATCAATTTAGATCAAACTCTGATCGAACCTGAATCAAGTTAAATTAGGAGCATCGTTCGAAGATCAAGTTAGGTCAAACCCGAATCGAGTTCAATTTAGAGTGTTACTCCATGATTAGTTTAGAGCAAATAAGATCATCCCCGAATCAATTTCAATCTAAAACATTATAATATGATCGGCCTAGATCAAACTTTGATCTCTTTTCATTTGATCGAACCTGAATGAAGTCCAATCTAGAGCAATGCTCCACAATATTAGTTTGAATGAAACGAAGATCAAACTTGAATTTAGTTCAATATGCTGCATTTGTTTAAAAATTGGGTTAGATCAAACCAATGTCAATTCTGAATCAAGTCGAATCTCTGGCATTGGCACAAGTTCGGGTTAGATCAAACTAAGATCGGACCCAAATAAAATCTCATACGGAGCGTTGCTCCAAGATTGAAATTAGATCAAACTTAAGTCAAACATGAGTCAAGTCCAACGTGGAGCATCGTTTCAAGATTGTGTTGGATCAAACTTAGATCAAACCTCAATTAACTACAATCTCGAGCATTCCTCCAATATTGATAGATCAAAGTTAGATCAAATTAGACCAAATTCGAATCAAGTACAATCTAGAGAGTTACTTAGAGATATTTTTCAACACTGGGTTGAACCAAGTTCAAGTTAAACCCAAATCAGATCCCATCTAGACAATTGCTCCGAGATTGGGTCGGATAAAATTTACATCAAACATGAATCAACTTCAATTTATAGTGTTGAATCAAGATATGGTTAAATCAAATTAAATCAAACACAAATCAAGTTCAATCTAGAGCACTTATATAATATCGGGTTGGATAAAATTAAGATCAATCCTAAATAAAGTTAAATATAGAGCATTATTCTAAGATCGGGTTAGATAGAGCTAAGTTCAGGCCCAAATAAAGTTCATTCTCGAGCGTTACACCAAGATTGGGTGAAATCAAACTAAAATCAAGTTCTTTTTTTTTTTTTGAAAGTTAAAGTGTAAGATGTATTACTAATGAAAGTTAAAGTGTAAGATGTACAAACAAGATCACGGGCCGAACCCCAAAGGAAACAGGAAGCAAACAGCGGGATTACATCCCCCGAAAATGAGCTACAGCCCCCGACATGAGGAAACCATACAAAAAAAGAAACATCCGAAAAGTGGACCTAAATCAGTAGGAAACGAGACAAGTTATCTCAAAAGCGAAGGAGAGAGCTGCCAGCAGATGATCAAGTGTAGATTAGCATCGTTACTAGGAAAAGTTGCGCCATCCAAACTCATTCTAACCGAATCCATAATCTTAGAGATAATACCAACTTCATTAAGAGGTCGATTCCCATGACTGCGAGAGTTCCTTTCATGCCAAATGAAGTACAAAGAAGCTCCCAGAGCAAGTCTGCAGATGGTGGAGTGGAGAGAGGAACCTTTGATGCTTCTGCAAAGCCACTGCCTTAACTGCCCTAAAGAAGAAGAATTATACCTCAAGGCGCACTTACCGGCAATGGAAGTCCAGATCCGATAGGAGAATGAGCAATTAAAAAACAGATGGTTATGGTCCTCTGTAGTGCCATGGCATAGAATACATGAAGAGAGACAGTGAATACCAAAAGATTGAAGGCGGTCCTGGGTAGAGAGCCTGCCTCTTGAAAAGAGAGAAGCTCTGGGGTTCTAGAGAGAGAAGCTCTGGGGTTCTAGAGAGAGAAGTTCTTTGCTCTGTTTTTTTCTATCTTTTCTGTTCATCTGGTTTGCTTGCTGCTCCTATGGGAGACTTTCATTACTGGTTTTTAAGATTGTTTGTTAAATTTGATCGTTGATCTTGGTCAAGCTGGACATGGCGGGCCTTCCCGGCTTGCCTTCTTCGGCTGGAGATTGCTCTGCTTCGGCCTCTGTTTCAAAGGGGGCCCTTTTTGGCATAGAGCGGGATAAGCTTTCTTTCGATTCCTCATCCATCTCTATTCCAGTCATTGTTCCTCCGTCTTCTTCACGTATTGGTGATGGAGGTTCTTGCCGAGCTATTGATGCGCTCTCTCCCATTGATGATGGATTTTCTTCCCCTCGGCATCTTGAAGATCCCATCGCTCTTGCTTTGAGTTATGATTTGGTGGGATTATGTTGAGCCTTCCAGCTTTGCTCTGTTTGCTGCTGATTGGGAGTTTAGTGCGCTTCATGACCTCGGTGCTGGTTCCTCCTTGCCCGATCTAGCGCTGAAGCCTGGCTTTGTTTCTTCTCCTTGCTCCCGGCCGTACCAGGTTTCATCCCTTTACCCGGTCCTTCCTTCCAACCTTTCACATCCGAATCGCTTGTTGTCTTCTTCTGTCCCTCCTTCTGGGGCCTTTTCAAATTCGCAGCAGGTTGCTTCTGATTTGGATCTTAGAGGCCAGTGCTTTCCGCCTCTAATTAATGCGGCCGAGTTTTCAAAAACATCTGCTACCTCTAGTTTTCAAAATCCATCGCGCCCGTTTCCAATTGCTGACGTCACTGTGGCTTCCCCTGTTCCTCTCCCGAAGGCTTCTTCTTCCCCTGTTCATGGGACTGCAGCGGGTCCTGTTTCTGCTCATTCTTCCTGGGCTTCACTTGTAAAGGATTGTCCTGCTGCTATGGAGCTTGCTTACTTAAAGCCGGCGATTTCGGATATTGAAGGCAATGTTAGGATTAAGCTCCCTGCTTCAGTGGCACGTAAGGGAGTTTCTATCTGGCAAAATACAATTGTGGGTTTTTTCCTGGACAAGCTGCCTTTCTCTTTGGTGCAAGCGTGTGCTCAGAGGCATTGGGGGAAGTCTGGGCTTACAGAGGTTCTGTGTAATGGAAATGGATTCTTCTTTTTCAAATTCTCTGATCCAGTTAGAGTTGCTGAAGCTTTGGAAGGGGGACCTTGGTATTTTGGAGGCAGACCAATCTTTCTAAAGCGTTGGTCTCCGTGTATGAATCTCTCAAAGGAGGGCTGTAATAAGGTTCCTGTTTGGGCTCATTTCTATAATGTTCCGTTGGAGTATTGGACGGAAGAAGGCCTCAGTTACATTGCCAGCATGGTTGGAAGCCTCTGCATGCAGATAAGATGACATCCTCTCTTAGGCGTTTGAGCTACGCCCGTATATGCATTGAGATTGACATAGATGCTTCCCTCCCTAAGGCTTTTGATTTAGAATTGGAAGACGGCAGCATTTCTGGGATCAAAATTGAGTATAACTGGATTCCAAAGAGGTGCTCAGCGTGTAAGGAATTCGGCCATCCTCCTTCTCTCTGCAAGAAGAACAGTCATCGAGTATGGATTCCTAAATCCTCTCAACTTAATCCAAATTCTGCTTCAGATGGAGATTGTCAGATTGTGGGAAACCGTCGTTCGGATGTTTCCTCTCCTCCCATGGCTCCGATTGCTCCTCCTTCTATGGCTCAGGTTGGACCTAAATCCATGGTTTCTCCAAGGATTTCTTCTCCAGCGCGTGATTTGTGCAGCTCCATCAACAGTTTTGCTGTTCTGCATTCGCTGGAAGATCGGGCCGTTCTTTTAGCTGACGATCCGATAGCGGCAGCTGAAGATCCGAAGGATCCAAGACTTCTCGATCCGGTTGGTACTGTAGTCGGGGATCCGTTTGTTGTTGAGGATCCGACTGGTGATGGAGCTGGTGACCCGTTTGATGCTGCTGCAGATCCGAGTGATACAGGAACTTGTGATCCGAAATTTGACGATCCGAATACTTTCACTGTTCCGAAATCCATTTCCTCTGTTTCCCCTGTCGGGGACTCCTCCCTCTCTGCATTGCCCCCCCCTCCAGTGTTGGTACTGAGGTTTCGTCCCCATCCTCGTCTTCATCTACCACTCCTCTCTTGGCTAGGAGGCTCATTATGATTGATGAAGTTGAAGGCAAGCTAGGTAGGAAGAAGAAGGACAAGAAGAAGATTGGTTGCTCTGGTAATCCCAAATGATTAAGTTTGCTTCATGGAATATTCGGGGTCTAAATGATCCTACAAAGCAATCGGAGGTTCGTCACTTAGTCCACTCTCAAAGACTTTCTTGTATAGCTCTCCTAGAAACTAAGATTAATGCTTTCAATAAAGATAAGATTCAAATGAGTTTGATCAACGGCTGGCACTGTGAAAACTTTTATGATGGATCTGGATCCGGCAGGATCTGGATTTGGTGGGATCCAAACATTCTTCAGGCTGTTGCTGTCTCCAAACTTGACCAGGTCATCCATCTTTCATTCACTATTCTAAGTTCTGGAATTAAAATTGCTGCCTCCTTTGTCTATGGTTTTAATGATGTCATTGCTAGAAGACATCTTTGGACTAATTTGAAGAGCAAGCAGTTTCCTTTTCCCAACTGCCGTGGATTGCTATGGGGGATTTTAATGCCATTAGATTTCGTCATGAAAGGAAAGGAGGCAGTCTGGAGTGGCCTTGCTACATGGATGAGTTAAACGATACTTTGGTTGAAGCTGGGCTGGAGGATCTACGGTTCAGTGGGGCCTCTTCACCTGGCACAATTCTAGACAGACGGGGCTTATCCTTAGGAAATTGGATAGAACTATTGTTAATTCTCTGTGGCATCAATCCTTTGCTCAATCGTATGCAGAATTTCTTCCATTCGGGCTATCTGATCACTCTCCTATGGTGGTGAATCTTGGGACTAGTCATCCTCTTTACAAATGTCCTTTCAAATTCTTCAATTTCTGGACGGAATTTGATGAATTCAATCCGTTAATTGAAAAGATCTGGAGCACCCCTGTTGTTGGCCACTCTATGTTCAGAGTTTACAGAAAGCTGAAGCTTGTTAAAATGGCATTGAAAGAACTGAGTAGGAGAAAGAATGCGATCATCAATGGTGAACTTACCTCTCTTCGTTCTGAGCTAGATGGTTTCCAATCTTCTATTGCTGCTGGGCATCACGGCATGGACGTCCTTGAGAAGGAAAAGGACTGTGCTAAGAGGTTGTATATGGCATTAAATGGTAAAGAGAGCTACGCCAGGCAGAGGAGCAGAATTCAATGGCTGAAAGAAGGAGATCAATGTACCTCCTTCTTTTTCAACTCTATTAAAGGGAGAAACAATCTTAATAAGATTCTCTGTATCCAGAATGAAAATGGAGATTGGATTCGAGAGAAAGATCAGATTGCTCAGGAGGTGGTTGGTTTCTACACTCATCTTCTCGGTACGAAATGTGGTACTAATTATGATGGAGGACATGTTCTTGCTAAGTATGTGGATTGCGCCCTCTCAAATGATCAAAGAAGGTTTTTAACCACTGCTTTCACTGATGATGAAATTAAGGGGGCTATGTTTGATTTACACCCTAACAAAGCTCCAGGCCCTGATGGATTCAATGCTTTCTTCTTCCAAAAGACCTGGCCCATTGTTGGAGATGATATCACTGCGGCCATAAAGGATTTCTTCTCCAATGGTTAATTGCACAACTATTGCTCTCATTCCTAAGGTCCCTAATGCTTCAAAATTGACGGACTTCCGTCCGATATCATGCTGCAACACAGTGTACAAATGCATCACCAAACTTCTTGCCAGCCGATTGAAGCAAATTCTCCCTACATTTATTAATGAAGCACAATCTGCTTTTGTGCATGGAAGGCTTATTGGGGATAACATCCTATTGGCTCAGGAGCTGGTTCGTGGTTATCATCTTCCTTCTCCCACCCCTAAATGTGCTCTAAAGATTGATATTATGAAGGCTTTTGATTCGGTTCGATGGGATTTCCTTTGGGATACTCTGCAACTTCTTGGTTTTCCTCCTTTATTTGTTGGCTGGATTCGGACTTGTGTTTCCACTGCAAGGTATTCAGTGGCTATAAATGGTGAACTCAATGGTTTCTTTAATGGGAAGAAAGGTCTACGTCAAGGAGACCCTATCTCTCCTTATCTCTTTGTTATATGCATGGATGTCTTCTCTAGGATTCTTGATCAGAAAATTCATGCCTCCCCCTCTTTCAAATTTCATTGGAGATGCCGGAAATCCAAGATTTCACATCTATGTTTTGCAGATGATCTGATGGTTTTTTGTCGTGGAGATTTGAACTCTATAAATGTGGTGAAGGATGCCCTTGACACGTTCTCCTCTCTCTCCGGCCTTTCTCCAAATCACTCCAAAAGCTCCACCTTCCTATCGGGTGTCTCGGTTCATCTCCAGAAGGATATTACTGACTTGATGGGTTTCTCTCTTGGCTCTTTTCCAATTAGATATCTGGGTGTCCCTCTTATTACCACAAAACTCAAAGCTTCTGATTGTCACTCTTTGGTTGATCGTATTTTAAGGAGGATCAAAGTTTGGACTCATCGTTTCCTCTCCTACGCTGGCAGATTGCAACTCATCCAATCGGTAATTTTTAGTATTCAGTCCTTTTGGAGTGCTCACTTCATTCTTCCAGTTAAAATTATTAAAGACATTGAAAGCATTCTTTCGGCCTTCTTATGGAATGGTGTTTCCTTGAACCGGCATGGAGCTAAAGTTTCTTGGTCTACCATCACTACTCCAAAGGAGGAAGGGGGTTTGGGTATAAAGAAGATCCGGGATTGGAATGCAGCTTCAATGGCTCGGCACATTTGGTCTCTATGCAACCCTTGCTCTAAATCCTTATGGGCTGCCTGGGTTAAGCTAAATCTTCTGCATAAAGAACATTTTTGGGTGGTTAAAGTTCCTTGGGATTGTTCTTGGACTTGGAGGAAAATTCTTAAGATTCGGGATAGAGTGAGGAATTTCATTTCTGTCAAGGTGGGGAATGGCGATAGCACCTCCCTTTGGTTCGATTCATGGAGGCCTCAAGGACCTATTTGCTCTTCTTCTCATGCTAGAGTTATCACCGACTCGGGCCTTTCCAAAGATGCTAAGGTTAGTGCCATCATATATGCTGGAAATTGGAGGTGGCCGGCAGCGAATTCCCTTGAGCTTATCATCTTGAAATCTGAAACTGGTTCACTGCCTTTACCTGATTGCAGCTGTTCGGATAAGGTATTATGGGAAGGTTCTACTGCGTTCTCTATTAAGAGGGCTTGGAATATCCTCCGGATACCTTCCCAACGTGTTGATTGGGCTCATTTAGTCTGGTTCAAGCATCATGTTCCAAGGCATTCTTTCATCTTATGGCTTGCCATTAGAGGTAGGCTTTCGACCCAGGACCGTCTTATATCTTATGGTATTCTTTGTCAGCGGGCTTGCTATTTATGTCATCACAGTTTGGAGGACCATGATCATCTGTTTTTCAGCTGTCCTTTCTCTGCACGGATTTGGTCAACCATTGCTAGGAAATGTGGCTTAGTGCACTTCCCATTTTCTTGGGAAAGGCTGAGGTCGTGGCTTTGTAGAAATATCAAAGGAGCCTCTTTTCATTCTATTATTTGTAGGCTTGCCTTGGGTGCTGCTTTGTACTTCATATGGCTAGAAAGGAACTCCCGCAAGCATGGGCGCTTGCTGCAAAAGGAACAGAGTATTGTCTCTAAGATTATGGACTTGGTCAGGCTGAAGTTGGAGGGTGCTACTTTTCCCAGAAATACTGCTAATCTCCAGTTGATTGATAGATGGCAACTACCCTCCTCTCTTTTGAGTTAATCATTTCCGGGCTATGTAACCCTTTTGTTTGACTTGTTTGGTCTTTTATTTTGGCCTTAGGTCACTTCAACCTTTTGGTGGATGTTATCCCTTGATTGTATGTTTGCGGGCCTAATCCCGCTCCCTTGTACCTATATTCTTTTTAATACAAATCACCTTTAACTTTCAAAAAAAAAAAAAAAAAAAAAAAAAAAAAAAAAGAGAGCCTGCCTCTAAATGCTAACCATGAAATGAAGGAATGACGAGGAACATGATGCTTAAACCAAAGAAGATGAGCCCAGTCAACCGGTTGAGAAGAGGTGCGAAGGCAATTCCAAACCCTTTTAATAGAAAAATCACAAGATCCATCCCAAAGAACCTTATCTAGGTGGCTGCAATCAGGCAGAGGGAGGGATCGAGCTTCATCCTTCAAAGTAATCAGATCGAAGGAATTAGCAACTGGCCATCTCCAGATGCCATCAGAGAGGATGGCGCTGACTTAGATCTAAAATCAAGTTCAATCGAAGCATTACTCCATTATTGAATTAGATCTAACCTACATCAAGCTAATTGAAGTTCAATCTGGAGCGTTGTTAGAAGATCGGGCCAAATCAAGGCTAAATCAATTTGAATTTGGAATGTTGCTCTAAGTTCGGATTGGATCAAACTTAGATCAAACCTTCTGAGTCAAGTCCAATTGGAAGTGATGCTCCAAGATCGGGTCGAGCCAAACTTAGATCAAATTTCAAAATAAGTCCAATCTAAATCATTGCAACAAGACCAGGTTAGATCAAATTAGATCCACATGAATCAAATCTAATTTGCAGCATTGCTCTAAAAAGGTTGGATCAAACCCAAACCAAGTCAAATCGAGAGCGTTGCTCGAGGATCGAGTTGGATCAAACTTATATCAAAGCCAAATTAAGTCCAATCTGGATTCTATTATTGTTATATCGAACTCAATCAACCTTTGATCAAACCCCAATCAAGTTCAATTTAAAGCATAGCTCTAAGATCAGGGTGGATTAAACTTAAATCGGACCTGGAACAAATCAAATATGTAACATTGCTCTAAGATCGGGTTCAACTAAACTTTGATCAAATCGGAATTAATTTCAATATGGAGCCTTGATCTTAGGTTGAGCTTGATCAAACCAAGATTAGGCACAAATCAAGTCCGATGTAGAGCATTCCTCAAAGATCGTATTGGATCAAACTTATATCAATCTCGAATTAAGTGAAATATGCTGCATTCCTCCAAGATTGATTTGGTTCAAACTCAAATCAAATATGAATCAAATGCAATTTAATGCATTGTTCCAAGATAGGGTCGGATCGAACTTAGGTCAAACCCAAAATAAAGTTCGATATGGAGCATTTCTCTAAGGTCGGGTTGGATCAATCTTAGCTCTAAGATGAATCAAGTTCAATATGGAGTGATGCTGCATCATGATCAGGTTAGATCAAACACTAATCAAGTCTAATTTTGAGTGTTGCTCTAAGATTAGGCTCGATGAACCCAAATCAAGTTTAATCGAGAGCATTGCACTAAGATTGTGGGTTTGATCAAACTTAGAATAAACCCAAATCAGATCAAATCTAAAGCTTTGCCCTAAAATCGGGTTCGATAAAACAACAAACCTAAATCAAGTCTTTTTTAGAGTGCTGCTTCAAGATCGGGTTAGTTCAAACCAAGATGGAGCCCAAATTAAGTATAATATGAAGCATTGCTTCGATATCAATTTAGATCAAACTCTGATCAAACCTAAATCAAGTTAAATTAGGAGCATCGTTCGAAGATCAAGTTAGGTCAAACCCGAATCGAGTTCAATTTAGAGTGTTACTCCATGATTATTAGTTTAGATCAAATAAGATCAAGCCCGAATCAACTTCAATCTAAAACATTATAATATGATCGGCCTAGATCAAACTTTGATCTCTTTTCATTTGATCGAACCTGAATCAAGTCCAATCTAGAGCAATGCTCCACAAGATTAGTTTGAATGAAATGAAGATCAAACTTGAATTTAGTTCAATATGCTGCATTTATTTAAAAATTGGGTTAGATCAAACCAATGTCAATTCTGAATCAAGTCGAATCTCGGGCATTGGCACAAGTTCGGGTTAGATCAAACTAAGATCGGACCCAAATAAAATCTCATACGGAGCGTTGCTCCAAGATTGAAATTAGATCAAACTTAAATCAAACATGAGTCAAGTCCAACATGGAGCATCGTTTCAAGATTGTGTTGGATCAAACTTAGATCAAACCTCAATTAACTACAATCTCGAGCATTCCTCCTTTTTTTTTTTTTTTTTTTTTTTGAAAGTTAAATGGGGTTACTTGTATTGATTAGCTATAAAAGGTACATGAGATCGGGACAAAGCCCGCAGAGAGGTAGAGACCTCAAGAGAAAGACAGACTTCAAACGAAAACCATAGGAATACATCCAGCAAGAGGTAGAGACCTCAAAATAGATCAGCCCGGATTACATCCAGAACCTAACAAAATAACTCATAAGATGATCTACGGAGGAAATCAACCCAGGAGAGAAGGGGACAACTGCCAGCTATCAATCACTTGGAGATTTGCAGAATTTCTGGGGAACTTTGCACCATCGAGCTTAAGCCTGACCGATTCCATAATTTTATAACAATACCTTTTTCTGTGAGAGGTGGTCGCCCATGCATGCGATAGTTCCTTTCATTCCAAATGAAATACACAGTAGCTCCAAAAGCGAGTCTGCTGACGCAGGAGAGAAGAGAAGACCCTTTGAGTTTCCTACTAATCCACGGCTTCAATCTCTCCCAAGTAGAAGGATAGTGCGCTAAACCACAGATAGCCGCAATGGACTGCCAAACTCGAGCGGAAAAGGGGCAGCTAAAGAACAGATGACCATGGTCCTCAGAACGACCTTGACATAGAGAACAAGTCATGTGACCGAGAATGCCAAAAGATAGCAGGCGATCCTGAGTAGAGAGTCTTCCTTTAATAGCTAACCATAAGATGAATGAGTGCCTGGGAACATGAAGCTTAAACCAAACCAGATGAGCCCAGTAGACCCGCTGGGAAGGAGCCCGGAGAGTATTCCAAACTCTTTTGATAGAGAAGGCAGAAGACCCATCCCATAAAATCTTATCCTGACGACTGCAATCAGGAGGAGGAAAAGAGCAGGATTCGCCTTTCAGATTGACCAAGTCAATGGAATTCGCAGCAGGCCACCTCCAGGTTCCAGAAGAGATAATAGCACTTACCTTTGCATCTTTGGAAAGACCCGAGTCTGTAATTACTCTAGCATGGGGAGAGGAACAGATAGGACCCTGGGGTCTCCAAGAATCAAACCATAAGGAGGTATTATCACCATTCCCCACGTCAACAGAGATGAAACCTTGTACTCTTCCCCTCATCTTGAGGATTTTCCTCCAAGTCCAAGAGCAGCTCCATGGAACCTTAGCCACCCAGAATTGTTCCTTGTGCAGCAGATTTAACTTTACCCATGCTGCCCATAAGGAGGAAGGAATTGGTTGACATAATAACCAAATGAGTCGAGACAGGGAGGCAGCATTCCAATCACGGACCTTCTTGATCCCCAGCCCACCTTCATCCTTCGGAGTAGATAAATCAGCCCAAGATACTTTGGCTCCATGACTTTTTAAGGAAACACCATTCCAAAGAAAAGCCGAAAGGATGCTTTCAATCTCTTTTGTGACCTTTGCAGGAAGAATAAACTGGGCACTCCAGTAAGACTGGATGCTAAAAAGGACAGATTGAATAAGCTGTAATCTGCCAGCATATGAAAGAAAGCGATTAGTCCAAACCTTAATCCTCCTCAGAATGCGATCAACTAAGCCATGACAATCCGAAGCTTTGAGTCGGGTGGAGATGAGAGGAACACCCGAGAGAGCCAATAGAGACACCCAAATAGGATGCAATGTCCTGCTGCACATGAGCCGAAGCACCGGAGATGAACACAGAGCATTTGGACAAGTTTGGAGAAAGGCCAGATAGCGAAGAGAAAGTATCAAGAGCATCTTTGATCACCTTAATAGACTCCAGCTCGCCCCGACAGAAAACCATCAAATCATCCGCAAAGCATAAGTGAGATAATTTGGATTTCCGACACCTCCAGTGAAACTTGAAAGAGGAGGAAGCTTGGATTTTCCGGTCTAGGATCCGAGAGAAAATATCCATGCAAATAACAAATAGATAAGGAGAAATAGGGTCTCCTTGACGTAGGCCTTTCTTCCCATCAAAGAAGCCGTTTAGTTCCCCATTAATAGCCACAGAGAACTTTGCAGAAGAGACGCAGGAGCTGATCCAACTAATGAAGACTGGAGGAAATCCCAGAAGCTGGAGGGAAACCCACAGGAAGTCCCATCTAACAGAATCGAAGGCCTTCATTAGATCAATCTTTAGGGCACAGTTTGAAGAGGAGGAGGGAAGGTGGTAACCACGAACCAGCTCCTGAGCTAACAAAATGTTATCACCTATGTGCCTTCCTTTGACAAAAGCAGATTGAGCGTCGTTAATAAACGATGGCAAGACGTGCTTCAGCCGATTAGCAAGGAGCTTAGTGATGCATTTATACACAGTATTGCAACAGGATATCGGTCTGAAGTCCTTCAATCTAGAAGCATTTGTGATCTTGGGGATGAGAGCAATAATTGTGCAGTTGACCTCCTTGAGAAGAAGACCATTAGAGAAAAATTCCTTGATAGCTGTAGTGAAGTCAGATCCAACAATGTGCCAAGATTTCTGGAAAAAGAAGGCATTAAACCCATCCGGTCCTGGAGCTTTGTTTGGGTGAAGGCTAAACAAGGCTTCTTTGATATCATCCTCCGTAAATTCACAGCATAAATACCTTGATTGCTCAGGAGATAAGACGCAGTCAACATACCCTGAGAGCTCATCTCTTCCACAACATCCTGTGGTACTGTTCGAACCAAGGAGCTGGCTGAAGAAATTAACAACCTCTTGGGCAATCTGGTCCTTCTCCCGGATCCATTCACCATTTTCCTTTTGGATGCAGTTGATCTTGTTTACATTAACTCGGCCCTTAACAGAATTCAAGAAGAAGGATGAGCATTGGTCCCCCTCTTTCAACCATTGGATCCGACTTCGCTGCCTTGCATAGCTCTCCTTTCCTTTACAAGCAAGATGGAGCCGATTAACACAATCAATTTCCTTCTCCAGGATATCAATGCTGTTGTTGCCCGCCGCGATAGATGATTGCACAGCAGCAAGCTCGGATCGGAGATGGGAAAGGTCGCCGTTGATAAGAGAGTTCTTGCGCCTACTAAGATCTCTCAAGGCAGATTTGACAAGCTTAAGCTTACTGTAAAGTTTAAACATGGCATGACCACTAACCTGGGAGGCCCAGATCGTCTCAACCAATGGAAAAATTCTTCAAATTCAGTCCAAAAGTTGAAGAATTTAAAAGGAGCTTTGAACCGTGGGTGAGAAATCCCAAGCTTAACCACGATCGGCGAGTGATCAGACAGCCCAAAAGGAAGGAACTCAGCAAACGATTGAGCAAAAGAATGGATCCACCAATGGTTGACGAGAGCTCTGTCCAGCTTCCGCAGGATGTGCCCGTTCACTCTTGAGTTGTGCCAAGTGAAAAGAGGACCTCCAAATCTCAGATCATCCAAACCGGCTTCAAAGAGAACATCATTTAGATCATTCATATAGCTGGGCCACTCACTGCTTCCTCCTTTCCTTTCATGTCTATAACGGATTGCATTAAAATCACCCAGAATAATCCAAGGCAGATGAGAGAAAGACTTTGCTTGATCTTTCAAAATGGCCCAAAGCTGCTTTCTTGCCGTAGCATCAGAAGCTCCATAAACAAAAGAGGCAGCGAATATAATACCACTATCCCTAATTGTAATAGAGAGGTGAATGATCTGATCATGCATGGAAACAACTTCAGCATGAAGGAGTTTTGGGTTCCACCAAATCCAAATCCTTCCGGAGCAATCACCGTCATAGCAATTAACACAATTCCAGCCCTTGATCAAGCAGGATTGAATTTTTTCTTTATTACATTCCTTAATCTTTGTCTCAAGAAGGGCGAGACAAGAAAGATTCTGGGAATGAACAAGATGACGGATCTCTGAGTGCTTTGAGGGATCATTTAGTCCCCGAACATTCCAGGATGAAAGCTGAATCATTTGGAGATTTTGGAGTGGTTCCCTCTGAAACAAGCCATCGGGAACGCGAAGAAAGCTGGAGCAGCAATCGGATCGTCAGAATGAACAATCGGATCGTCAAAGATACAATCGGATCGTTAAATTCTGCAGTCGGATCGTCAAACGCTGTAATCGGATCGTCAGAAGTTACTATCGGATCGTCAATAGCAGCTATCGGATCGTCAAAACCAGCTATCGGATCGTCAGTTGCTAACGGGTGAGCAGAAGCCGTCAAAACCTCAGCAACATTCGGATTAACAGCAAGAGAAATGGCCAATGAACGATGAGATTGCTGAACATTTGATTGAGGGAGGAGCTTAACCGAACCTTCCTTTCCATGCCAAGGAGGAAGGGAATCAAGTTGAAACCAGATCACATCTTCAAAACAGATAGCACCAAAAACATCCATGGAACAAGCTCCTAAAATCCTTAGCTTTGATGCAATCTTTAACTTTGATTCAAAGAGAGCTATACAAGTGAGATATTGAGAAGAGACCAAGAAGTAATCTTCCGTATCGTTAGCAAGATCAATAAGACCCCGACTGAACCAAGAAGATAGTTTAAGCATTAGGAATGCAAGGAGGAGTTACCCCTGGAGTGGCTAGAGCTCCCGGACCTCTGTTTTCCCTTCTTCTTCTTGCCCTGTTTTCTATCCACTTCGTCAACCATGATGAGTTTCCTTGCAAGAAGCGGTGTGCATGATGGGGATGAAAGAGGAGAAGTGTCCTCGCAGCCAATAGTGGAGGAGTCCTCGAAAGAGCATGAGGAGCCTACCGCATTAGGTACAGCAGAGATCCCCTTCTGATCTTTTGATACCAAAGAGAGATCAGCAGGATCCGATGAAACAACATTTGGAGCACAATCAGAATAAGAGGTTGATCTCTTAAGAGACGGCAAGGCCGCATGACTCAATGGATCAACCCTAGGAGCATAATCGGAACCCTCAGGATCAGCAGACTGATTTGCATCCAGATGTAGAATATCAAAATGATTGCTTGATCTGCATTGACCTGTAGCTGTGAGAGAGTCATTCGAAATGGACATTGAATGAGGAACAACCTGAACAATAGGTCTGAAAGCATGCTGACTTCTAGAAGGGATGGGCTGCATTTCCTGCTTCTCCTTCCGGCTCGAAGAGACCAACTTCCAATTCCCATCAGCTTGAGGAAGAGAGGAATGCTGGCCCTCTTTCGGAACCCAAACTTGGTGGTTGACCTTTTTGCATTTGCTGGAAAGATGGCCAAACTCCTTGCAAACAGAGCATTTCTTAGGGATCCAGTTGTATTCTATGCGGATTTCCATAACACTGCCATCTTCTAATTCAAGATCGAAAGCATTGGGGAGAGAATCTTCAATGTTGATCTCTATACAGATTCTAGCATAGTTGAGTCACTTTAGAGAGGAGGTCATCTTATCCGCATGGAGAGGCTTCCCAACCATGCTGGCTAGATAGCTGAGTCCATCTGCCGTCCAGTACTCAAGGGGAACATTGTAGAAATGAGCCCAAATTGGTACCAGTTTAAAGCCCTCCTTTGAAAGGTTCATACAAGGACTCGGGTTGACATCTCTTGAGGAGCAAGGGGGTTTCTAGAGAGAGAAGCTCTGGGTTTCTAGAGAGAGAAGCTCTGGGTTTCTAGAGAGAGCAGCTCTCTTTCTCTGTTTCTCCGATCTTGTCTGTTATCTGGTTTGTTCGCTGTTTCTATGGAAGACTCTCAATCCTGTTTATTAAGCTTGTTTGTTAATTTTGTTTGTTAATCTGGTTCTATGGAAGACTCCGTTATGGCGGGTGGCTCTCTTAAGGACCTCGTCTCTTCTGTTTCCGGGAGCTCTGTTCCGGGAATCTCTAAGGGAGGTTTGTTAGCTGATGAGGAAGCGTTGGTTGGATCTGGTTCCCGTAAGGCGCTTGTGAGGAATGCTGCTCCTGTTCCTAAGGATAGCTCGGGTGGTATAGTTCAGGATGGAGTCTCCTTGGTTTCCTCATCCAACTCTATTCCAGCCTATGTTGCTTGTGAGCCGGGTGGGAAGGCGGAGGCTAAGTGCAAATCTTCTTCTTCACCGTCATCTTCTCCCAAGGGCGACGTTTCTTCGCTCCTTTCGCCCTGTACATGGCTTACGGATGATCCCGTCGCTCTCGCTATGACTCCTTCATTGTTGGACAATTGTGCTGATTCCTTCAGATTCGGTTTATATGTTGCTGATACGGAGATTAGAGAGAGCCAAGCAGTTAGTGGATTTTCTTCTCCCGTAATTGGAGCTGGAATTACTTCTTCCGTGAACAGTGCGGGCGTTTCTTTCTCCGCGATTGGTTCAGGAGCCCCTGTTCTTACCTCACACCTGTTAAAATCTGATGGTCTGAATCAGATGTCTTGTCCAGTACCTCCACAATTTGACTTTAGGGGTCCTTGTTTCCCGCCTCTCGCGATTACGACTGGCGATGTTAAAATTCAAAATCCATTGCGTCCGATTCCTATTTCTGAAGTAATTGCGGCTTCCCCTGTTTCTCTCCTGGTGGAGAGGCCTGGCCCAGATCAAGTGGAGGATGCGGCCCTGAGCCCTGCGAAGGTTAGCTGGGCTTCACTGGTCAAGGAAAGCCCTGCCATGGAGCTCTCTTATATCAAGCCCAGTTTCCAGGTGATCGATGGGAGAGTTAGATGCTCGCTTCCTCCATCTGTTGCAGTTAATGGAGCTTCAACCTGGGAGAACACCATTGTAGGATTTTTCTTGGACAAACTCCCGTTTTCTCTTGTGCAAACTCAGGCTCATAGGTTGTGGGATTCTAAAGGGCTCTCTGAGGTGTTAAGCAACAGTAGAGGCTTCTTCTTCTTCAAATTTTGTGATAAGGCAAAATGCATGGAAATTCTGAATGGGGGCCCCTGGTATTTTGGAGGACGCCCAATCTTCTTAAAAGCTTGGAGGCCGGGAATGAATCTCTCCAAAGTAGGGTGCAAAAGGGTTCCTATCTGGGTTCACTTCTTCAATGTTCCTCTGGAATACTGGACGGCAGAGGGTTTAAGCCATATTGCTAGCATTGTTGGGACTCCTCTCCATGCGGACAAAATGACGTCGTCCTTAAAGCGCCTGGCCTATGCTAGATTATGCATTGAAATTGGTATCGATGACTCTCTTCCAAATTCTTTGGATCTGGTTATGGAGGACGGGAGTCTTGTGGAAATCCTCATTGAATACAATTGGGTTCCTAAGAGATGCTCCAACTGTAAAGTATTCGGACATCTTCCCAAATTTTGCAAGAAGTCTTCTAATCAAGCCTGGGTTCCTAAAGAATCTCATTGTCCTCTTAAGCCCATTCCTGTGGATACTACGAATTCCCTGAATAGATCCGGGAAAGGAGTTCTGGAGGGCCCTGCTTCTCTCCCTGTCCTTGGCTCTGTCAATTTCTCCGAAGGATGCAATTCGATTCATATCAATCCGTATGCTGTTCTTAGTGAGCAAATTGAGGACCCTGCTGAGCGGAGGTATGGAGTTTCTTCTAACCTTCTTACTGCTACTGGGGGATTAGCCAATCCGACTCCTTTGGGGGAGTCTTTGTGTCAGAGTCTATGTATCAGGGAGGAGAGTCCTAAGTTTCAGGGAGTAGGCGTTCTTGGACCGATTGGATCAGTAACGGGTGCTACAGGAGCTGCTGAAGATCCGAAATTTGACGATCCGAATCAAATTGCTACAGTAGCTACAGTAACGGGTGCTACAGGAGCTGCTGAAGATCCGAAATTTGAAGACCCGTTTGCTGCTGTCAATCCGTCTGCTACAGGAGCTGCTGAAGATCCGAAATTTGACGATCCGAATCATATTGCTACAGTAGCTACAGTCCATTGGAAAATTCCTCTGTTACTCTTGTTAGGGACTTCTCCTCCTCTGCTTTTCCCCCCCCTGTTTTGGATGTGAGGATTCTTCTCCTTCCTCGTCTCCTTCGAGCACTCCTCTTATTGTTAGGAGGCTCAATTTGATTGATGAAGTTGAGAAAAAGCTGGGTCGGCCGAAGAAGGGCAAGAAGAAATGTGGAGACTCTGGGAAATCCAGTCGGAAGTCTCCTTCGGCTTCTTAATGATTAAGCTGGCAACTTGGAACATTAGGGGTCTAAATGATCCCTCTAAGCACAGGGAAATTCGCAACCTTGTGCGCTCTCATAATCTATCATGTATTGCTCTGCTTGAGACGAAGATCAGATCTTGTAATAAGGAGAAAATAGAAAAGTTTTTGATCAAGGGTTGGGACTGCATCAATTTCTACGATGGTGGCGACTCAGGTAGAATCTGGGTGTTCTGGGACCCTAACAAGCTTCGTGCAGATGTAGTTTCCCTTCACGACCAGATCTTCCATCTTCATATCACCATTCTTGGTTCCAATGATAAATTTGCTGTCTCCTTTGCCTACGGCTCCAATGTTCTGACAGCAAGAAGACATCTGTGGGATATTTTGAAGCATCAAGCTACAATCTTTGCCCAGATTCCTTGGCTTGTCATGGGTGATTTCAATGCCATCCGTTACCGCCATGAACGCAAAGGTGGCTCTTCTGACTGGCCTGGTTTCATGGAGGAATTCAATGATGCTCTGTTATCTGCTGGATTGGACGATCTTCGTTACGGTGGTTGTTTCTTTACTTGGCACAACTCCAGAACCCAGGGCCACATCCTCCGGAAATTGGACAGGGCGATTGTCAACCCTTCTTGGTTCAACGTCTTCTCTCATTCTATGCTGAATTTCTCCCATATGGTCTTTCGGATCACTCCCCTGCCGTGGTCAATCTTGGAGTTAGTTTGCCTCTTTACAAATCGCCTTTTAAATTCTTTAACTTTTGGACTGAATTTGATGAATTCCTTCCGTTAATTGAGGAAATCTGGGCTACTCCGATTGCTGGATATTCTATGTTCAGAGTTTATAAGAAGCTCAAACTTGTGAAGACGGCCTTGAAAGCTCTGAGCCAGACTAAGAACAAGTTAATAAATGGCGATCTAATTCTCATTCGCACCGAGCTTGCCGATCTGCAAGCTTCAATTGCGTCTGGGAATAATGATGTTCATCTGCTGGAGAAGGCAATTGATTGTGCCAAGAGACTGTCGCATGTCTCTAGAGGGAAAGAATGCTACGCTAGGTAGCGTAGTCGCATTCAGTGGCTGAAAGAAGGAGATCACAATTCAGTTTTTTTTCTCAACTCTATCAAGGGTAGATCCAATGTGAACAAAATTCTGTCTATTCAGAAGGATAATGGGGATTGGATTAGGGATAAGGATCAGATCTCTCGTGAGGTAGTTCATTTCTATAAGTTGCTCCTCGGCTCGGATTGCAAATCTACTTATGATGGCAGCATTATGTCCTGTTTCTTCAAAGAACGGATCCTATCTCCTGAACAAGCTTCTATGTTAAGCTGCGACTTCTCCGAAGATGAAATCAAATCTGCTTTCTTCAGTCTCCACCCAAATAAATCACCTGGTCCGGACGGTTTTAATGCTTACTTCTTCCATCGGACTTGGCATATTGTGGGAGCTGATATCTCAAAAGCTATTAAGGATTTCTTCTCTAATGGGATTCTCCTCAAGGAAGCAAATTGCACCATTGTGGCTCTCATCCCTAAAGTTCCTAATGCCTCTAAATTAAAGGACTTTAGACCTATTTCATGCTGCAATTCTATCTACAAATGTATTTCAAAGCTCCTTGCTAGTCGTCTTAAAGCAGTTCTTCCGTCTATTATCAACAACGCCCAATCTGCCTTTGTCCAAGATAGACATATTGGGGGACAACATTCTTATGGCCCAGGAGCTAGTTCGTGGATATCATCTCCCTTCGTCAACCCCAAATTGTACTCTCAAAATTGATCTTATGAAGGCTTTTGATTCAGTCCGGTGGGACTTCCTTTGGGATACCCTTCTGCATCTTGGATTCCCTACGATCTTTATCGGCTGGATCAAGGCGTGTGTCACCTCTGCCAAGTACTCTATTTCTATTAATGGGGAACTCAACGGTTTCTTTGAAGGGAAGAAAGGCCTCCGTCAAGGTGATCCTATCTCACCTTATTTATTTNCTTCCCTAGCTCGGCCCTTCCGGGCTTCGTAGCTCGGCCTTTCCGGGCTTCCCTAGCTCGGCCCTTCCGGGCTTCCGTAGCTCGGCTCCTTCCGGGCTCTCGTAGCTCGCTTCCCCCCGAGTCACCATGCGGCTACCAAATGATCCACAATCCAAAACCCACCTCCGCGGAACCTGACGCGGGAGAGCCCAGGCTTACCATAACGATGTCCTAGGCAAGGAATCATGTCGAAACGTGGCCTAGAACCTATCATAACTACCCAGGCCTACTCAGCCAGATCTCAGTCATCAAGGAGCTCTCCTGGCCGTCGATCCCTAACAAACAGGATATGGATTCCAACGGCCCCACAACGGCCTGATTCTGTCCGCCTCCGTATCCTAACAACCTCTGAACCTTCCAGAAGGCGCTCAAGACCAGGTGACAGCCTATAACTACCACACTGGCAGATTCCCTCAGGTACGCGCTCTTGGATGCACTCATCTGCGCTCTCACTCTCCTGCCCTCAGGCTGGCAGCTCGTCGGTGCTCTTGCCTTCTAGGCTCCCGATTGGCCGCCCCCGGAGAGGTCTCCCGGAGAGATCCACCTCCCCATTTCTGGTTGATCGCCGATTTCTTCTCCACTGACTTGAGCGTCGGAGGGTCTTCCGCGGAGGGCCACCCCAATGCCTCTCGCGTGAGGACTTCTTGTGCAGGTCCGCCCCCTCCCTGGAGATCGACCGCGCCCGAGTCGGAGGACGGATCCCGGCGGCAACAGATTGGCGCTAGAGGAAGGGCCTCAAGTCCCATTAAAACTTGAAAAAGGAGATAAGGATCTCGATCCGGAGAGAACCTCTCTAATGGCCAACCGGAGAAGAGCAACCTCTGAAGCCCAAGACCAGGTCGCCTCCCAGAGGCCTGATCCGACTGAGCGGTGTAGCGCCACAACCCCACCAATTCGAAACCCCGTCGCCGCCTGCCATCCGGTGACCCAGGACCAGTTTGCTACGCTGGTCCAGCAAGTCCAACTCTGACCCACCTGGTCAGGAGCGCCTTGCAGCTCCTCCTGCTCCGCACCTTCATAAGGAGGCGGCGGTTCTTCTTCGCCGGCGACTTCCTCCTCCATCCATGAAGTCCGCGGACCCCCGCATCGGCCCAGAGGGGACAAACCGGTCCCGCGAGGCGGCCACAACGGAGATCCTCCCAGATCTCGGCGAGCCCGGTCTCTCTCCGGTGACCTCCCACCATGATTCGACGCCGTCCTGCGATCTTCTCGCCCAGCTCCTCCTCTGACCGGCAAGAGGAGATCCGTCGCCAGATCCAGGAAATGCGTCAGGAGCTGGACGCCGCCAAGCAGGCCCATCCGCCCAGCCCAAGGCGGAGCAGGGCATCCCTTTCTCTAAGGGGATCATGGAGGAAGTGATTCCCTCCCATGTCAAGCTACCAGCCGTCGAACCCTATCACGGCTCTTCTGACCCGGACGACCATCTCAGCAGCTTCCGGTCAATAATGATGTTCCACGGAGCATCTGATGCGATCCTCTGCGCGCCTTCCCCTCCACCCTCAGAGGATCCGCCCGAACCTGGTTCAACGCCTTGAAGCCAGGTTCCATTGATTCATTCGACGAGCTGAGCCACCTTTTTATTGGCCAGTTCGTCAGCAGCGCCGCCACCGACGAAGATCCGACTCCCTCTCCGAAGTCAAGCAGAGAGAGGGGGAGTCCTTGAGGAATTACTTTGGCCGTTTCAATAAGGCCATGTTGGAGGTGGACCACCTTAATCATGAGGTGGCTATGTCCGCCCTGGCGGGGGGAGTTTCGAAGGAAAGCGACTTCTACCTGGCATGGAGGTCAGCTACCCCCCCTCTCTGATATGATGGCCCTGGCGGACAAGTACGCTAGGGTCGAAGAATCGCGGAGAGTGCCCGCGCTGAGCAGGCAAAGAAGAAGGAGCCCAAAGTCCCCGACAGGCACCGTCCCGCCCGTCGGCCAAGTCCGCCTCGCCGCCAAGAGTCCCTCCACTGCCGCCAAGGAATCGCTCCCGAGTCCTCCCAGGCGATTCGATCGCTACACTCCGCTGACCGTGCCCCGGGCGCAGATCCTCATGGAGATAGAGCGCCAGCTCCCCCGGCCAGTACCTCTCCGAGGGAACCCGACCCGAAGAGATCCTACCAAGTACTGCCGCTACCACCGGGAGCATGGCCACGACACTGAAGAATGCTGGCAGCTGAAAAATGAAATCGAGAGACTGATCCAGGCGGGGACGACTGAATCAGTTCAGGAGGGCGCCCGAGCCACAACAAGGAGGTGACCGCCAGCCCGAACTCAACAACTCCTCCTCCACCGAATCCGCCCGTGATCGGCCGTATCAACATGATTGAAGAGGCCGGCGGATCGAGCCCCAGGGCGACGGTGATGGATCAGTGCCAAAGAAGGCACGGACGGGCGAGCTCTCCTTCTGATGATGATCTTCTTGGGATACAGCTCCCCCATGATGACGCACTAGTTGTATCCCTTAATTTGAACAACTATGATGTAAGCCGAATCCTTGTTGATAGTGGAAGTTCGGTAAATGTTTTGTACCTCGGTGTGTTTGCCAGGATGAAATTACTCATGGAAAACCTTCGAGCCGTGGATTCCACCCTGATGGGATTCACAGGCGACGTCATCATCCCGGAAGGGGTCGTCACCCTGACGGTCCGCGCGGGAACCTGGCCCCTCGTGACCATTGTCCAGACAGATTTCCTGGTAACCGACCTCAGGTCCCCATACAACGCCATATTCGGCAGGCCCGGCTGATGTCCCTCAAGGCAGTTGTCTCCATCCCGCATCTATCCATGAAGTTCCCCACCGAGCGAGGAGTTGGAGTGGTTCGGGGAAGTCAGGCCATGGCTCGGCAATGTTTCGTTACGAGCCTTCAGTCTAGAATGCCCGAGGTTGACGGGCTAGACGCTCGCGAGGACTTCGCCGAACAGGGGAGAACCGCAGAGGAATTGGAGGAGGTACCGCTTGGACGAAGCTCGGCCCGACCGAACCATAAAATCGGGTCGCTGCTCAAAGGAGAGCCTCGGCACAGATTGATCAGTTTCCTCCAAGCAACGCCGACATCTTCGCCTGGTCCGCCTCCGACATGCCAGGGATCAGCCCCGAGGTTCTCGTCCATCATCTCAATGTGGACGAGATGCACAGGCCTGTTAAGCAGAAGAAGAGAAGCTTCGCCCCAGAGCGACAAAAGGCCATTGAAGAAGAGGTCGACAAACTCATCAAGGCCAACTTCGTCCGAGAGGTAAATTACCCGAAGCTGGCTATCAAATGTCGTCATGGTGAAAAAGTCGAACGGCAAGTGGAGGATCTGCATCGACTTCACCGACCTCAACAAAGCCTGCCCGAAGGACAGCTTCCCCCTCCCTCGGATCGATCAGCTCGTGGACGCCACCTCAGGCCACCAAATGCTGTCATTCATGGACGCCTATTCCGGCTACAATCAGATCCGAATGGCCCCTGAAGATGAAGAAAAGACCGCCTTCATAACCGACCGAGGTACCTACTGTTACCGCGTTATGCCTTTTGGTCTTAAAAATGCAGGTGCGACCTACCAGGCTGGTCAACAAAGTGTTCAAGGAGCAAATCGGCCGGAACATGGAGGTGTACGTGGACGACATGCTGGTCAAAAGCAAGGAGGCGTCACGGCATGTCGAGGACCTCGGAGAGCTTTGCAACGCTGCGCAAGTATGGGATGAAACTCAACCCGACCAAATGCGCCTTCGGCGTCAACTCGGGAAGTTCCTCGGCTTCATGGTCTCCCAGCGAGGTATCGAAGCTAACCCCCAGAAGATTCAAGCTCTCCAACAAATGGCGCCCCCGGCATCTTAAAGAGGTCCAGCGCCTAACCGGGAGGATAGCGGCCCTTAACCGCTTTGTGGCGCGGTCGGCGAGAGATGCCTCCCCTTCTTCAAAACTCTCCGATCGGCCAAAAACTTCCAGTGGACTCCCGAATGCCAAAATCATTTCAAGATCTCAAGAAGTACCTCGGCTCGCCCCGCTCCTCAGCAGTCCGACCCCAGGAGAGACCCTATTCTTGTACCTGGCTGTTTCGGAAGGTGCGTTTGTTCGGTGCTGGTCAAAGAAGAAGGCAAGGTCCAAAAGCCGATCTACTATGTGAGCAGGCTGCTCCGCGATGCGGAGACGAGGTACAGCAGGATTGAAAAGATGGTGTTGGCCTTGATCACCTCAGTTCGAAAGCTGCGACCGTACTTTCAAAGCACATTCGTGACGGTCCTGACTGACCAACCCATCAAGGCGGTGGTCCACCGTCCGAGACATCGGGGAGAATGACCAAATGGGCCGTCGAGCTAAGCGAGCATGACATACACTTCCAGCCTCGCCCAGCCATCAAAGCTCAAGTGCTGGCCGACTTCCTCCTCGAGTGTACCATCCCGGAGGACGGTTCTACCCCAGACTCCCCCGAAGAGCCAAAGTCTGGAGCCCGGTGGCTCCTCCACGTCGACGGGTCATCCAACGCCCATCGCTCCGGTGCGGGTCTGGTTCTCACCAGTCCGGAGGGGATGACCTTTGAATATGGCGTCCGATTCTCCTTCCCGGCTTCCAACAACGAAGCCGAGTACGAAGCCCTGCTAGCCGGTCTCCGAATCGCCCGCAACCTGAAGGTGGAGAAGCTTAACGCCTTCACCGACTCTCAGCTGGTGGCCGGCCATGTACGGGGAGAGTTTGAAGCTCGGGAGCCAACATGATTCGATATCTCCAGGAGGTGCGTAACCTGCTTCCCCATTTTCCGAATTTGAAATTATTCAGATTCCCAGATCCGAGAATGCCCGCGCCGACCTACTCTCCCGATTGGCGACCGGAGACAATGGATGCCGAACAAAAGTTCCACCTGGAGACTCTGGAAAAGCCGAGCATCGCGGAAGCCGACCGAATGATGCAA
The DNA here is from genome assembly GCA_900491605.1 of Calamus simplicifolius. Classification (NCBI taxonomy): domain Eukaryota; kingdom Viridiplantae; phylum Streptophyta; class Magnoliopsida; order Arecales; family Arecaceae; genus Calamus; species Calamus simplicifolius. The sequence goes on along the minus strand of UESW01002221.1, from coordinate 361,506 downwards.
GTTGAAGCCGAACCATCCTGGTTCGACCCTATCCTCAAATACCTCAAAGAAGGGTCGCTTCCGTCCCGACCGAAGAGAGGCTAGAAAGCTGAGGCTGCAGGCCACCCATTACGTATTGATTGACAACCAACTTTACAAGCGGTCTTTCTCCATGCCGCTGCTCAGATGCCTTCGCCCATCCGAAGCGATTATGCTCTGCGCGAGGTACATGAAGGGATTTGCGGCAACCATCTGGGAAGCCGGTCCCTATGCCACAAGGTGCTGCGACAAGGCTACTACTGGCCGACCATGCAAAAAGACGCAGACGATCTAGTCCGAGCCTGCGACCCCTGCCAGAGGCATTCAAACATCCAAAGACTCCCTTCCGCCGAGCTAGTTTCTATATCCTCCGCTTGGCCCTTCGCCAAATGGGGGATGGACATCCTCGGCCCATTCCCGCTTGCCACGGGACAGCGGAAATTTCTATTTGTCGCCATCGACTACTTCACCAAATGGGTCGAAGCGGAAGCGGTTGCACAAATTACCGAGGCACGGGCCAGAGATTTGTGTGGAGGTCCATCATCTGCCGATTCGGCCTCCCGCACACCATAATCACCGATAATGGCAAGCAGTTCGACAACTCCAAATTCCGCCAGTTCTGCGAATATGGAATCCGTCATCACCTCACTTCGGTCGGGCACCGCAAGCCAACGGAGCGGCCGAGGTGACCAACAGGACCCTCCTCCAGGGAATCAAAGCTCGCCTCTCCAGAGCCCAAGGCAGGTGGGCGGATGAGCTGCACCATGTCTTATGGGCCTACCGCACAACCCCGAGAATCCCGACAGGCGAAACCCCATTCCGAATGGCTTTCGGCACAGAGGCCGTTATCCCTGTGGAAGTCGGCCTCCCATCATTGCGGGTGGAAAGCTACTCAGAGGAAGCTAGCAACGAACAGCTCCGCACCAACCTCGACCTGATAGAGGAAATTAGAGAGAAGGCCCGGATCAGAGTGGCTGCTTATCAACAAGGGTGGCCCGTTACCATGCCTCCAGAGTCAAAGGGAAAGCCTTCCTACCCGGCGACCTTGTCCTCCGAAAGCCTCTGTTTCCAAACCGCTGGAACAAGGAAAGCTGGCGCCAAACTGGGAGGGCCCGTACCAAGTAGCGGAGATCATCGGACCGGGAACCTACAAGCTGCAAGATCTGGATGGGAAATCCATTCCCCGGACGTGGAACTCGGACAATCTCCGAAAATATTATCAATAGGGTATGTCCTCTCCAAATTTATTTTCATATGCCTCATTATACTTCCTATTGGCACATTTTCCTCAATACAAATCATTATGCACTACATTGCCAAAATTGCAAAAAGAAATAGATGCTGCTTACCAATCCTCGGCACGACCGAGCTCCTTATCTGGAACAGGAATTCTCCGAACCTCGGCTGGGCCGAGCAACAAATTCTCCGAACCTTGGCAGGGCCAAGTAAAATATTCTCCGAACCTCGGCTGGGCCGAGCAACAAATTCTCCGAACCTTGGCAGGGCCAAGTAAAATATTCTCCGAACCTCGGCTGGGCCGAGCAACAAATTCTCCGAACCTTGGCAGGGCCAAGTAAAATATTCTCCGAACCTCGGCTGGGCCGAGCAACAAATTCTCCGAACCTTGGCAGGGCCAAGTAAAATATTCTCCCAAACCTCGGCTGGGCCGAGAGAAAAACTCTCCAAACCTTGGCAGGGCCAAGTACAAATTCCCCGAACCTTGGCAGGGCCAAGTAAAATATTCTCCCAAACCTCGGCTGGGCCGAGAGAAAAATTCTCCGAACCTTGCAGGGCCAAGTAAAAATATTCTCGAACCTCGGCTGGGCCGAAAAGAAAAATTTGCCGAACCTTGGCAAAGCCAAGTGAAAGTTCTCCAAACCTCGGCTGGGCCGAGCCGCAAGTGCCTTGAACCATGACGGGAACAGGTACAGATTTCCCTGAGCCGCGACAAGGCCAACGCGAGAGAATTGTAATGGGCCATGATTTCCTTCACCAAAGGATGGAGAGGGAAGCGAAAGCCTGCCTTCAAAACTATCTTCATAAATGAAGACCCCGGACTCCAAATCTCGCGAGACCCTATCCTCAGGCTCCGGCACCCGTAGAATGACATCTGAGGGCATGCCATACCATTGGTGGATCCTCCCCAAATCCTCAGCTACAATCTCCAAAACTACATCGTCGGGGCTCATCGCCATCTCGATTGAGAAGAACACCAGGCGAAACGACGAGCGTAGAGAAGGATGAAAGGCCAAACTCTTCGAAAAACAAGACGAGAGGATGTTGCGAACATGCCTGTATATATATATATAGTGCGTCTATCGCCTTGCTTCCCCACTAAGGAAGCCACCTTGAGAAGATGGGCGTCCCGCCCGAGGCATTCGAAACCGCCTCAAAAACGCCCGATCGTTCGGGATTCACGACGTGGCGCATTCCCAACCATCACTTTTGAGGGAGCCTTGCCCCGAAGGCACAATGACCCTGACGCATTAATTAGGGCATCATTGCACGGGCTGTCCAAACCAAAACGTCCCATCCGGAACGCGCCCTCGGAATTATACTCCTATGCCCGAACCTACGCTTCGAACTAGGGAGTGGAGGGCATGTGTTGGGGGGTAAAATCATCATTGCATCAATATCCATGCGAGGCAGCTAAGGCCAACCTCCTCTTTTCGCCCTTCCGGGCTTCCGTAGCTCGGCCCCTTCCGGGCTCCCTAGCTCGGCTCCCTTCCGGGCTTCCGTAGCTCGGCCCTTCCGGGCTTCCGTAGCTCGGCCTTTCCGGGCTTCCCTAGCTCGGCCCTTCCGAGCTTCCGTAGCTCGACTCCTTCGGGCTTCCCTAGCTCGGCCCTTCCAGGCTTCTATAGCTCGGCCCTTCCGGGCTTCCGTAGCTCGGCTCCTTCCGGGCTTCCGTAGTTCGGCCCTTTCGGGCTTCCCTAGCTCGGTCCTTCCGGGCTTCCGTAGCTCGGCCCTTCCGGCTTCCCAAGCTCGGCCCTTCCGGGCTTCCGTAGCTCGGCCCCTTCTGGGCTTCCGTAGCTCGGCTCCTTCCCGGGCTCTCGTAGCTCACTTCCCCCTGAGTCACCATGGCCCGGCTACGTCAAATGATCCACAATCTAATACCCACCTCCGCGGAACCTGACGCGGGAGAGCCCAGGCTTACCATAACGATGTCCTAGGCAAGGAATCAAGTTGAAACATGGCCTAGAACCTATCATAACTATCCTAGGCCTACTCAGCCAGATCTCAGTCATCAAGAAGCTCTCCTGGCCATCGATCCCCTAACAAACAGGATATGGATTCCAACGGCCCCACAACGGCCTGATTCTGTCCGCCTCCGTATCCTAACAACCTCTGAACCTTCCAGAAGGCGCTCAAGACACAGGTGATAGCCTATAACTACCACACTGGCAGATTCCCTCAGGTATGCATATGCGCTCTTGGACGCACACTCATACGTGCGCTCTCACTCTCCTGCCCTCAGGCTGGCAGCTCGTCGGTGCTCTTGCCTTCTAGGGCTCCCGATTGGCCGCCCCTGGAGAGGCCTCCCGGAGAGATCCACCTTCCCATTATCTTGTTGATCATCAATTTCTTCTCCACTAACTTGAGCGTCGGAGGGCCACCCCCAACGCCTCTCCCGCGAGGACTTCTTGTGCAGGACCACCCCCTCTCCCTAGAGATCGACCGTGCCCAAGTCGGAGGACGGATCCCGGCGGTAACAATATATATATATATATATATATATATATATATATATATATATGTGTGTGTGTGTGTGTGTGTGTGTGTATATATATATATGCACATATATATACAAACACACACACACACATATATATATATATATATATATATATATATATATATATATATATATATATATATATATATATATTATAGTGTGTGTGTGTGTATATGTGTGTATACACACACACACACATATATATATATATATCTGTGTGTGTGCTTACACACACATACACACACACACACATATATATATATATATATATGTGTGTGTGTGTGTTTATATACATATACATATACATATATATATGTGTTTATATATACAAACATATATATATACACACATAAATACACACACATATATATTGTTGCCGTCGGGATCCGTCCTCGACTCGGGCGCAGTCGATCTCCTGGGGCGAACCTGCACAAAAGTCCTCACGCGAGAGGCGTTGGGGACGGCCCTCCGTGGAAGACCCTCCGACGCTCAAGTCAGTGGAGGAAATCGATGATCAATCAGAAAATGGGGAGGTGGATCTTCCGGGGAGTCTCTTTAGGGGCGGCCGATCGGGAGCTCTAGAGGGAGGAGCACCGACGAGCAGCTGGGGAGAGTGGGAGAGTGAGAGTGAGCGCATACCTAAGGGAATCTGGAGTGTCATATTTATAGGTTGTCACCTGGATCTTGAGCACCTTCTGGAAGGTTCGAAGGTTGTTAGGATACGGAGATGAATCGAATCAGTCCGTTGTTGGGCCGTTGGGATCCGTATCTTGTTTGTTAAGGGATCGATGGCTAGGAGAGCTCCTTGATGGCTTGGGATCTGGTAGGTGCGTAGGTCCCAGGTATCCGTATTAGGTTCTGGACCACTCTTCAACATAATGCTTTGCCTGAGATGCTGTTACGATAGGTCTAGGCTCTCCTGCGCTAGGTTCCGCGGGGTGAGTATCGGATCATGGATCGCTTGGGAAAGATGAGCTACGGGAAGCTCGTGGAAGCCGAGCTACGGAAGCTCGGGAGAACCAGCTATGGAAGCCCGGAGAAAGCCGAGCTATGGAAGCCCGGAGAAAGCCGAGCAATGGGCCCGAGAAAGCCGAGCTATGGAAGCTCGAGAAAGCCGAGCTACAGAAGCTCGGGGAGAGCCGAGCTATGGGAGCTCGGGGAAGCCGAGCTATGGAAGCTCGGGGGAGCCGAGCTACGGGAAGCTCGGGGACATCATGGCGGGCGAAGGGATGGGGTTGGTCTTAGCCTCCTCACACGAATATTGATGCAATGATGATTTTACCCCCCAACACATGCCCTCCACTCCCTAGTTCGAAGCGCAGGTTCGGGCATAGGGAGTATAAGTCCAGGTGGCACGCTTTGGATGGGACGATCCGGTTTAGACAGCCCACGCAGTGATGCCCTAATTAATCCAGCGAGGTCATCATGCCTTCGTGGGTAAGGCTCCTCCAGGGGTGACGGTTGGGGAAACGTCACGTAGCAAATCCCGATTAACGCGGCATTTGTCGAGGCAGTTTTGGACGCCTCGGGCGAAGCGCCTCATCTTCTTAAGATGGCTTCCTTAGGGGGAAGCAAAGCGATAGCTGCGCTGTATCCGTTTACAATATCCTCTCATTCTGTTTCCTGGAGAGTCCCATCTTCTGCGACGTTTGCCGTTTCGCCTGGTGCTTTTTGGCTAGGATGACGATGAGCCCGATGACGTAGCTACGGAGATCATTGCTGAGGATGTGGGAAAGATTCGCCAGAGGTATGGTATACCCCCAGACGTCATTCTGCGATTGTCGGGACCTGAACAAAGGGTCTCGCGAGATCTGGAGCATGGGGTCTTCATTTACGAAGACAGTCTGAAAGCAGGCCTCCGTTTCCTCTTCATCCCTTGGTGAAGGAAATCATGACGCATTACAACATCTGTCCGGCGATGGTGGCCCCAAATAGCTGGCGGAGTATTATCGGATTTATCTCAATGTGCCATCAGATTCAGATCGTCGCCACTCTCCCTCTTTTCCGTGCCTGCTATCATCTAATACCCAGGAGGAAATCGAGTGGCCTTACATCGGACCTCGGAGGTCCTTCAAAATGATTGTGGATAAGCCGTCCTCCATAAAGGGATGGAAGAGTCGATTCGTCATCGCCGAGGGGAACATTGGTTCCGACTTCCCTTGGAGATGGGAAATTTCGTTCGGGATGCGGAAACACATCTAGTTTTGTCCGAGCGGGAGGAGAAAGATTTGGACGTCCTCCGCAATGGCCAGGTGTTCTCGGCCAATGATTTGCTATCGGAGAGTGCTCTTTTTGCGGCCGGGCTTAGTCCTCTGGACCCGCAAGGTGAGTCCTCCCTTTTGTCTTCTCCGTTGTTTGTTATCCAGGCGAACGTGTTTGGATTTAATTGCATACTTTCCTCTTGCAGCCAAGAGGTCTGCGTTGTCAAGTCTTGTCAAGAGGAAGAGAGGCAAGCGCCCAGGGGAGAGCAGCAGGCGGAGAGAAGTAGGCCCGAGAAGAGGGCTCATACTTCCGTAAGATGCTCGCTGGATGCCGGAGTGGCCACGACGGGAGCGTCGGAAGCAAGGGAGGATTTGAGGAGGACAGCTGAGATCCCTTGTCCCCCTGTGGTGGAACTATCGGATAGCTCGGATGAGATTCCATTGGCTCCTCCGGCTGCATCCCCTTTGAAAGATGAGCCAACGACGGATTCGGCGGAAGTCATCGTTTCTGGGGGGCTTCCCCCAACCGCGGTTTACTCCCGACCTTAGTAGGAGAGCAAGAGGGAGCGGCCGCAGTTGGTGAGGTTCGGGGCAAGCTCCCTCTTGGGCCCTTTGGGAGAGTCCGGGGGTAGCGACGTTGGGCCCCTGCAGCGGTTCGAGAAGCAAGCCGGATAGAGGTTTCGGCAAAGCCTGCAGAGGAGATGCAGGTGACTGTGACCGAAGGAGACGGGTCGGGAGAGGGAGCGCAGCGAGATGAGAGTCCCGCAATGGAGACTCCTTCAAAAAGGGTTTTGGGGAGGCTGGCGCTTGGGTTGGCCGAATTGTCTGAGGAAGCTCAAGCCAAAATTCTGATAGAAGAGGCTGGGAAGTTGAAGGCTTCTCAGTCGGGGGTCGCCCGGGTTGACTTCTCGGGTGGAGACGGCCAGCCCAGTAGCTCGAACATGGACGTTGAGGAGGCATTTTCCGCTTTAATGAGGTTGGCCCTGTACCCAGGTGCGGATCCCTCGGCGGACAAGTTTGCGGACCTGGAGTTGGTTGATGCCACGTTCGGGCAGCAGGCGTGGCCGAAAGTGTCCATCTTCTTCCGACATTGACAATTCGACCCTCATGAAGATGACACGGGCCTACGCCTCTCGGGTGAGTCACCATTCTTGGGTGGCGGATACTTTTCGGCTGACTTGATTGCATATTCTTACTCATTCTTTATCCTGTAGAGTGTTTTGCTTTCTCGCGATGTGCTGGCATTTGAGTTTGGCGACGGGGGCCGGTGTTCAGGCCAGGAGAGCCAGCGCCGAACTCCGATCGCGAGCAGAGGCGTCCGAGAAGTTCGAGGAACTCCTGGCCGCTAGCAACGAAAGCTTGGCGGGGATGAAGGCGTCGTATCAGGCTGCTCTAGCTGAAGCGTCTAAGCAAAAGCGTAAAGTGGAGGAGCTGCAGGGGCTCCTAGCGAAGAACGACGACGCGTGCTTGGAGTTGGCTCGAGTTAGGTCAAAGCATTCTGAGGAAGTGGCGGCGATGCAGAAAGAACATAATGAGAGTCTGGGCCGGCTGGGGAAGGAGGCCGCCGACGAGAGAAAATGCCTGGCCAGAATGCTCGATGAAGTAGAGGAGAAGCTGCAGCGGCGCGATTGCGAAGTCGCTGACTTGAGAGTCAACGCTAAATGGCACGAAGGGATGATAGCCCGGCTGAGTGACGAGCTATCCCAAGCCCGGAGAGATCGAAGATAAGCAGTTGAGAATTAACGCTCTCCAAGAAAGGGTCGAGTTGGTTAGGGCTGATAAAGCGAGGGCTAGGGGTGAGGCCGAGGAGCTGACCAAAAGGTTGGCCCGATAAGAGGAGGAGGTACGATCCTATTCCCCTTTTTTAGTTTCCTTTGTTGGTTCCTCGTGGTGCCGACTGATTTGGCTTCGCAGATGGCAAAATTAGGGCTGGACAATCGGGCCTTGCAAGGTGAGCTTGCATCTAGCCGAGGTAGGAGTTCGGAACTCGAGGCGGGCCGGTGAGTTCGAGGAGCAGACTGTTTTTCTGCGGGCTCAGGTCGCGGAAGCTGAGAGGCAAGTTGCCCTATTGCGGAGCCAATTGGCCGAGGTTGAGATGCAACTCGCCATGCTCAAGGGCGAACAGGATGTGATTGGTACTGACGCCTTCCAACTCGGGGTGGAAGAATGCAGAGACAAGATATCCAGCGAGCATCCAGAATGGGATCTCTCTTTCCTGGATGCTGAAGCTCTTGACGCCGGTGACTCCGGGGGTGAAGAGGAGGATGAGTACATCGATGCTTCGGATACCGATCTTGGTGCGCCCGGGTCCCAGCAGGCCGCAGCTTCTGGAGGACATTCGCAGACTGCCGCCGAGGAGGCTAAGATATTCGAGAAGGGCGAATCAAGTCATGCCTCTGCAGATGTAATTGGGGGTTCTCCTGGAACTGACGCGGTTCCCGACCTTTAAAAGTCACTTCTACGTTTTGCTTCCCGAGCTGTAACTTTGCCTGACGTTCTTTAATGAATGAACTTTCCGCTTCCATTTGAGTGCTTTTTCTTGGGCGGTCCTTCGCTCCAAATTTCGCCCCAATCGCAAGCGACTTATGGCTTGTTGGCTGTTTGGTCGTTTTTATTTCAGGATCGAGGGAACGCATTGGCTGGGTCCAAGGCGGGGCGATAGCCTTGATCGGTGAACCGAGAGACGATCTGGTTCGGTTCATGTTTGAGCGATGCAATAGATTAATTAAAACTTGAGGAATGAAGCAGGTCGGTTAAGACCGACGGATAGGGTAGGTCGGCTAGGGCCGACAGACGAAATAAGTCGGCTAGGGCTGACGGGTAAGGTAGGTCGGCTAGGGCGACGAAAGTAGGTTGGCTAGGGCCGATGGGCAAAGTAGGTCGGCTAGGGCCGACGGGTAGAAGTAGGTCGGCTAGGGCCGACGGATGAGAGTGGTTACCAAAGCGGCGACATGTGGCAGGATTTTGTGTCGGTGGCTCGAGGGCCGATGGCTGGAGCAGGTAGATTTCTTGCTTGGATCGGTTTAAATACCGATGGGGGGTCCGGTTACTGTTGGCCATTTCATTCGACGACCTTTGCTAGCTTGATACGAGCTTGCGCCGACGGAATGGCTTCTAAGGATGGCGGAAGGTCAACCGGAGCACCAGCCGACGATGCCAACACTCGCTGGGGGCTCGTAGGAGCCGCACTCAGACCGTCGTCGACGGGGAGGTCCTGGCCTCCTTGTTGGCGAGTCGACAACGACTCCAGGAGGCGACCGAACAATATGTGATCGTCTCCACCAGGGAGATCATGCACCTCCGTGCGGTTAACGATCGCTTAGAGAGGCGCGTGGCGTCTCTTCAACAGCAGGCGGGTAGCCTTGCGGCGGATCAGGGAGAACGGTCGGTGGTTCCGGGAGACAATGGTGAGCCCCTGTGAGGGCTGATGTATTTTTGTTTCTTTTGTCACTTCCTTTTTCGGTGAGTGAAAGAATAGTTTGCGTAGCCCTCGCGTTCATTTTTGTTTTGAGATATTCAATTTTGTTGCACAAGTTCTTCGAGCGATTAACTTCCTTGGGGAGCAATCGACGAACAATCGGTTTTTGCTTTTTGCTGCCCTGCCAGCGCTCTGCCGTTCCGCAGGTAGATCGGTTTTTATTTCACCGGAGTTGATGATATGGCGCTGTGGGGAGCAAAAAGCTGCTCCGGCGCTTTCCGGAAGGCTTTTATGGCATTGGTCTTTTTCCATGCAGGTCGTTTTGGCGTACGGCGCATGCACCCGTTTACCATTGGAGGATGTTACTTTCGTAGGACGATCTCCTAAACCTGTCAGTTTCCGTAAGAACAGTTGGCGATTCTTTGCGTTTAATAACCATGATTCGGGATCAAAAGGAAATCTTTGCATGCGTCATGGTTCAGGCGATGGGCTCGGCGCGCAGTGGGGCGTTGCTTCCATCCTGGGAGGCCACGTGGAGGCATGGGCCAAGTGTTTCGAATCTCGGGGCTTCCGGCCTTGATAGCTGTTCCCGGTTCATTTTTGCCTATAAAAAGGGGGAAGAGGGGTCGTGTTAGGCCGTCTTCAAAGTTTCCTTCCCCTTTGGAGTTTCCGCCATGCCCATTTCTCTGGCGTTGCAAGTGGGAGGGTCGAGCTTTCCTTTCATAAGCCCTTCGCCTCCGGACAGCTGGGGCGATGAAGGAGCTTCTGAAGAGTGGTTCGCCCTTAGGGGATGAGCCCCGGAGATCATATGGAGAGCGCACAGGAGGGGCGCAGAGATCACACGGAGAGCGCACATATGTGCTTCTCGTGTGACCTTTGTGGTTCCCCTTGGGGACGTACGTTAGGAAGTGCACGCGGACTCCCCATGGGTTGTGTGAATTTCGCCTCATCCCCTGGTTTCGATCCCTGGGCTCGCCCGCCTGGGGAATCTTTCGCCACATGGGGAGGGGGTGATGGTGCGTCGCCCGCAGGTACCTTGCCTTTGAGTTTGGGCAAGGTGGGGCGGTACACACTCGGTTTGGGAGAGCGTTCCGATGCCAGGGTCCGCGGGCTTCCTACCTACTCGTCGGGGGGCCTCTCGGTTGGGTGGTTAGGGGCAATATCCCGTCCACCCTTTCCAATCACTCTGATATCTCGGTTGGGTCGCCAAGATATCATTATTTACCGAAGTTGGCCGCAACTGTTGGTCCATGTCGTCCGCCCATTATCGGCTTGAGCTGACTGTTTGCGGTTTATCTGGTTCGTTGGTCCGGACGCCGGAGCATCACAGTTGCCCAGGTCTGCTGTGGAGCAGTTGCCCGAGTTTTGTGCTTGTCTTTATTTTATGCATTTCAATGCTCTTGTAACGCCTCTTAGGCATTTGTAATTGGCTTTGATGGCAACGAAATAAAGAAAGTTTTGCTCTGTTTCTCAACCTCTATTTCTCCTGTGCCAAGTTGTTGTTGCTGGCCGTGGGATACAAGGACGTCCCGTTCGTTTTTAGGCGAGGATCCCGCGCTATCCAAACTAGTCAGGGCTTGCAAGCTGCCCTGGTCCAGACGGAGGTTTAGAGGTTGTTTGGCGGTAGAATACGTTCCTTAACTTGGGCCGAAGCTCGGAGATTCATGCCTCGACTACATTGGAGTCCGAGTATTTATGGCTCGGCGCTGCTGAGGTTCGGAGAACGGTTGCTCGGCCCTGCCAAGGTTCTTGGCCCTGCCAAGGTTCGGAGATTTATTACTTGGCCCTGCCAAGGTTTGGAGATTTGTTACTTGGCCCTGCCAAGGTTCGAAGATTCGTTACTTGGCCCTGCCAAGGTTTAGAGATTTATTACTTGGCCCTGCCAAGGTTCGGAGATTTGTTACTTGGCCCTACCAAGGTTCGAAGATTCGAGCTCGGAGAAGTGACTTAGTCGTCACCATGAGTCATAATGCCAGGTCCCTGCGGCGTTCGGTAAGGGGCGTTAAGGCGGAACGGGCGGTTCATGGTCACGCCCTCCATTTATGACACGACCCCTTCCGAGGGGACGAATTATTGTCAGGTGATGGAATTCTTTCTTTTCCACGCTTCCCGAAAGGCGGCCCGCTTAAAAGAGCTTGGGGAAGTGTTGGAAGCATTTACTGCGGGGGCCGGCAAATTGGGAAGTACCCTGTTCCCAGAGAAAAAGAGGGGGTTCCCGAACAGTCCGCTCGCATTACCGATTTCGCTTGGGATGGGGCACGACCTTTAGGATTCTGCAGGCGTCAATTAAAGCGGTGATACGTGGCGAGTTCTCACGGGTCGGTGGTTATGGCCCGACTGATCGGAATACTCGCTTAAAAAGTATAAATACGGACGGGGGGTGCTGGTTTTCGCCACCCCTCTGGTTTAGTTTCAGAATAGTTTTCGACATGGCTTCTCAAGGGGGAGGGCATCATCTGATGATTTAAGGGCATCGATCAACGGCTTGCTGCATCTGGAGGGGGCCGTCCCACCATTACGGTCGATGGGGAGGCCTTGGCGTCGGCCTTCGCGAGCCATCAGCGGCTCGAAAGGGTCATTGAAGAGTACGTGGCCGTCACCACGAGGGAGGTCGAGGCCCTCCGTGAGGTGGTGGACCGGCAACGGGGGAGATATCATCTCTCCATCGACAGGTTGCCGAGCTCTCCCAGCGCCTGGAAGACTTGCTGGCCTCCGGAAGTGACAGCGAGCCCTAGCAAGGGCTTCTTTTTCTTTTTCTTTTCTTTTGCCGCCGTTGTCCTTCCCTCCTTTTTAATCAATGAATACAAAGTTTTATCATACTGTGCATTCTGTTGTTCCCAGAGCATTTGCGAACGTTGGTTGGGTTTTTTCGGCCACCCAAGTTCGAGCCAGGTCTTGTGAGACCACGGTCGGGCTTAATTAGGGCGTGCAAGCCACTCGAATCCGGACGTAGCTTAGGAGGACACTTAGGTCGGTCGGGGCTTATGAGCTACCCGAGTCCAAGCTAAGTTATGCACATTGTTTAGGTCGGCCGGGGCTTATGAGCTGCCCGAATTCGAAACAAGTTTTCTTGGGGGGCCACCGGTCTCTGCTCGGACCGGCGGCGGACCTAGGCGATCCTTTAGAAGGAGTCCCTTTACTTCCTCCGGAGCATCAGGAGGTCTTTGTTTTCGTATTCATTTATAGGGTATTCGAGAAGTCACCCTGCTTCAAATGATGTCCTGGGGGGCGGCTAAGGCGCGAGGACTTTGCTCCTTCGGCCGATGGTTTGGCAGTCGGACACGACCAGGGCGCGAGAGTGTCACTCGGTAGGCCCGAGGAGCTTGATAGCTAAGGTCGCTCCCCGGCTTTGGCCGAGGTTTCGAGCGGCAGGGTGTAGTCCTTGGCTTTGGCCAAGGTTTGGAGAATTTGTTGCTCGGCCCAGCCGAGGTTCGGAGAATTTGTTGCTCGGCCCAGCCGAGGTTTGGAGCCGAGGTTTGTGCTCGGCCCAGCCGAGGTTCGGAGAATTTGCTCGGCCCAGCCGAGGTTCAGAGAATTTGTTGCTCGGCCCAGCTCGGCCTTGCCGAGGTTCGGAGAATTTGTTGCTCGCCCAGTCGAGGTTCGAGAATTTGTTGCTCGGCCCAGCCGAGGTTCGGAGAATTTGTTTCTCGGCCCAGCCGAGGTTCGGAGAATTTGTTGCTCGGCCCTGCCGAGGTTCGAAGAATTTGTTGCTCGGCCCAGTCGAGGTTCGGAGAATTTGTTGCTCGGCCCAGCCGAGGTTCGAAGAATTTGTTTCTCGGCCCAGCCGAGGTTCGGAGAATTTGTTGCTCGGCACGGCCGAGGTTCGGAGAATTTGTTGCTCGGCCCGACCGAGGTTCGGAGAATTTGTTGCTCGGCCCGGCCGAGGTTCGAGAATTTGTTGCTCATCACGGTCGAGGTTCGGAGAATTTGTTGCTCGGCCCAGCCGAGGTTCGGAGAATTTATTGCTCGGCACGGCGAGGTTCGAAGAATTGTTGCTCGGCACGGGCGAGGTTCGGAGAATTTGTTGCTCAGCCCAGCCGAGGTTCAGAGAATTTATTGCTCGACCCAGCCGAGGTTTGGAGAATTTGTTGCTCGGCCTAGCCGAGGTTCAGAGAATTGTTGCTCGGCCCAGCCGAGGTTCAGATAGGTAACTCGGTCGTGCCGAGGATTGGTGAGCAGCACCTGTTTTTTTCGCAATCCTTGGCAATGTAATGCATGATGATTCGTTGCAAATTACGAAAACATGTGCCATAGGAAGGTATAATACTTAGTATATCAAAATGGACTAATAGAGACATACCCTATTGATAATACTTACGGAGATACACACATATATATACACACACACTATATATATATATGTGTGTGTGTGTGTGCATATATATATGTTGGGGTAAAATCGTCATTGCATCAATATCCGTGCGAGACGGCTAAGGCCGACCTCCTCCCTTCGCCCTTCCAGC
>UESW01002221.1:329932-347025 GCA_900491605.1 Calamus simplicifolius | reverse complement strand
ACCTCTTGAAGATATCGAACCATGTTTGGCTCCCGAGCCTCAAATTCTCCTCGTACATGGCCAGCCACTAGCTGAGAGTCGGTGAAGGCGCTAAGCTTCTCCACCTTCAGGTTGCGGGCGATTCGGAGACCGGCTAGCAGGGCTTCGTACTCAGCTTCATTGTTGGAGGCTGGGAAGGAGAACCGAACACCATATTCAAAGGTTGCCCCCTCCGGGCTGGTGAGTACCAGGCCCGCACGGAGCGATGAGCGTTGGATGACCTGTCGATGTGGAGGAGCCACCGGGCTCCAGATTTTGGTTCTTCAGGAGAGTCGGGGCAGAACCGTCCTCCGGGATGGTACACTCGAGGAGGAAATCGGCTAGCACCTGAGCTTTGATGGCCGGGCGAGGCTGAAAGTGGATGTCATGCTCGCTCAACTCGATGGCCCACTTGGTCATTCTTCTTGATGTCTCGGGGTGATGGACCAACGCCTTGATGGGTTGGTCGGTCAGGACCGTCACAGAATGTGCTGAAGTACGGTCACAGCTTCGGACTAAGGTGATCAAGGCCAACACCATTTTTTCAATCTTGCTATATCTTGTCTCCGCATCACGGAGCAGCCTGCTGACATAGTAAATCGGCTTTTGGACCTTGCTTTCCTCTCTAACTAGCACCGAACAGATGGCACCTTCTGAAACAGCCAAGTACAAGAACAGGTGTCGCCCGGGCTTGGATTGCTGAGGAGTGGGGGTGAGCCGAGGTATTTCTTGAGATCTGAAATGATTTTTGGCATTCAGGGGTCCACCGGAAGTTCTTAGCCGACCGGAGGGTTTTGAAGAAGGGGAGGCATCTCTTGACCGAACGCGCCACAAAGCAAGAGCCGCTATCCTCCCGGTTAGATGCTGGACCTCTTTAATAGATGCCGGGGTGCCATTTGTTGGAGAGCTTGAATCTTCTGGGGGTTAGCTTCGATACCTCGCTGGGAGACCATGAAGCCGAGAAACTTCCCGGAGTTAACGCTGAAGGCACATTTGGTTGGATTGAGCCTCATCCCATACTTGCGCAGCGTTGCAAAGCTCTCTGAGAGGTCCTCGACATGCCGTGATGCTTCTTTGCTCTTGACCAGCATGTCGTCCACGTACACCTCCATATTCCGGCCGATTTGCTCCTTGAATACTTTGTTAACCAGCCTTTGGTAGGTGGCACCTGCATTTTTAAGACCAAAGGGCATGACGCGGTAACAGTAAGTACCTCGGTCGGTTATGAAGGCGGTCTTTTCTTCATCCTCGGGGGCCATCCGGATCTGATTGTAGCCTGAATAAGCGTCCATGAACGACAGCATTTGATGACCTGAGGTAGCATCCACGAGCTGATCGATCCAGGGAAGCGGAAAGCTATCCTTTGGGCAGGCTTTGTTGAGGTCGGTGAAGTTGATGCAAATCCTCTACTTGTCGTTCGACTTCTTCACCATGACGACGTTTGATAGCCAGCTTGGATAATTTACCTCCCGGACGAAGTTTGCCTTGATGAGTTTATCTACTTCTTCTTCAATGGCCTTTTGTCGTTCCGGGGCAATGCTCCTCTTCTTCTGCTTGACGGGCCTGTGCATCTCATCCACGTTGAGACAATGGACCAGAACCTCGGGGTTGATCCCCGGCATGTCAGAGGCGGACCTAGGCGAAGACGTCGGCGTTGCTTCGGAGAAAATTGATCAATCTGCGCCGAGGTTCGCCCTTCAGCAGCGACCCAATTTTTATAGTTCGGTCGGGGCAAGCCTCATCCAACGGAACCTCCTCCAGCTCCTCTGCTGGTTCTCCTCGCTGTTCGGCGAAGTCCTCGCGAGCGTCTAGCCCGTCAACCTCCGGCACTCTGGACTGAAGGCTGGTAACGAAGCATTGCTGAGCCATGGCTTGACTTCCTCGAACAACTCCAACTCCCTGTTCGGTGGGGAATTCATGGACAAGTGTGGGATGGAGACAACTGCCTTGAGGGACATTAGGCCGGGCCTGCCGAATATTGCGTTGTATGGGGACCTGAGTTTGGTCACTAGGAAGTCCGTGTAGACAGTGGCCACAAGGGGCCAGGCTCCTGCGCGGACCGGACCGTCAGGGTGACGACCCCTTCCGGGATGATGATCGCCTGTGAATCCCATTAGGGTGGAGTCCACGGCTCGAAGGTTTTCCATGAGTAGTTTCATCTTGGCAAACACATCGAGGTAAAGAACATTCACCGAACTTCTACTATCAACAAGGATCCGACTTACATCATAGTCATTCAAATTGAGGGATACAACTAATGCATCATCATGGGGGAACTGTATCCCTTGGAGATCATTGTCGGAGAAAGAGAGCTCGTCCATCCGCCCTTCTTTGGCACTGATCCTTCACATCGTCCCTGGGGCTCGACCCGCCGGCCTCTTCGATCATGTTGATGCGGCCGATCACGGGTGGATTTGGTGGAGGAGGAGGTTGTTGAGGTTCGAGCTGGCGGTCACCTCCTTGTCCTGGCTCGGGCGCCCTCCTGAACTGATTCAATCATCCCCACTGGATCAGCCACTCGATTTCATTTTTCAGCTGCCAGCATTCTTTAGTATCATGGCTGTGCTCCCGATGGTAGCGACAGTACTTGGTGGGGTCTCTTCGGGTCAGGTTCCCTCGAAGAGGAGCTGGCCGAGGGAGTTGGCGCTCTATCTCCATGAGGATCTGCGCCCAGGGCACGGTTAGTGGAGTGTAGCGATTGAATCGCCAGGGTGGGCTTCGGGAGTGATTCCTCAGCGGCAGTGGGGGAGCTCTTTGGCGGCGAGGTGGACTTGGCCGACGGACGGGATGGTGCCTATCGGGACCTTTGGGCTCCTTCTTCTTTGCCAGCTCAGCACGGGCAACTCTCCACGATTCTTTGACCCTAGCGTATTTGTCCTCCAGGGCCATCATATCAGAGAGGTTAGGGGGGTAGCTGACTTCCATCGCCAGGTAGAAGTCGCTTTCCTTTGAGACTCCCCCCGCCAAGGCGGACATAGCCACCTCATGATTAAGGTGGTCCACCTCCAACATGGCCTTATTAAAACGGCCAAGATAATTTCACAAGGACTCCCCCTCTCTCTGCTTGACTTCGGAGAGGGAGTCAGATCTTCGTCGATGGCGGTGGCTGCTGACGAATTGGCCAATAAAAAGATGACTCAGCTCGTCAAATGAATCAATGGAACCTGGCTTCAAGGCATTGAACCAGGTTCGGGCAGATCCTCTAAGGGTGGAGGGGAAAGCACGGTAGAGGATCGCGTCGGATGCTCCGTGGAACATCATTATTGATCGGAAGCTGCTGAGATGGTCGTCCGGGTCAGAAGAGCGTGGTAGGGTTCGACAGCTGGTAGCTTGACATGGGAGGGAATCATTTCCTCCATGATCCCTTTAGAGAAAGGGATGCCCTGCTCCGCTTTGGGCTGAGGCGGATGGGCCTGCTTGGCAGCGTCCAGCTCCTGATGCATCTCCTAAATCTGGCGATGGATCTCCTCTTCAGCGATCAGAGGAGGAGCTGGCGAGGGGAGCGCAGGGACGGCATCGAATCATGGTGGGAGGACACCGGGGAGGGGGTCCGGGCTCATCAAGATCTGGATGGATCCCTATCGTAGCCGCCTTGCGGGACTGGTTTGTCCCCTCTGGGTCGATGTGGGGGGTCCGCGGCTTCATGCAGACCGGAGGAGGAAGTCGTCGGCAAAGAAGGAACCACGGCCTCCTTATGAAGGTGCGGAGCGGGAGGAGCTACGAAACGCTCCTGGACCAGGTGGGTCAGGGCCTGGACTTGCTGGACCAGCATGGCGAACTGGTCCTGGGTCACCGGGATGGCTGGCGGCGATGGGGTTTCAATTGGTGGAGGTGGTGGCGCTACATTGCTCACCGGATCAGGTCTCTAGGAGGCGACCTGGTCTTGGGCTTCAGAGGTTGCTCTTTTCCGATTAGCCATTAAAGAGGTTCTCTTCGGATCGAGATCCTTATCTTCTTTCTTCAAGTTTTAATGGGACTTGAGGCCCTTCCTCTAGCACCAATCTGTTGCCGCTGGGATCCGTCCTCCGACTCGGGCGCAGTCGATCTCCTGGGGCGGACCTGCACAGAAGTCCTCACGCGAGAGGCATTGGGGATGGCCCTCCGCGGAAGACCCTCCGATGCTCAAGTCATTGGAGGAAATCGGCGATCAATCAGAAAATGGAAGGTGGATCTCTCCGAGGAGTCTCTCTAGGGGCGGCCGATCGGGAGCTCTAGAGGGAGGAGCACCGACGAGCAGCTGGGGAGAGTGGGAGAGTGAGAGTGAGTGCATACCTGAGGAATCTGGGAGTGTCATATTTATAGGTTGTCACCTGGATCTTGAGCGCCTTCTGGAAGGTTCGAAGGTTGTTAGGATACGGAGATGAATCGAATCATGCCGTTGTGGGGCCGTTGGGATCCGTATCTTGTTTGTTAAGGGATCGACGGCTAGGAGAGCTCCTTGATGGCTTGGGATCTGGTAGGTGCGTAGGTCTCAGGTAGTCGTATTAGGTTATGGACCACTCTTCAACATAATTCTTTGCCTGAGATGCTGTTATGATAGGTCTAGGCTCTCCTGCGCCAGGTTCCGCGGGGGTGAGTATCGGGTCATGGATCGCTCAGGAAAGACGAGCTACGGGAAGCTCGTGGGAGCCAAGCTACGGAAGCTCGGGGAGAACCGAGCTATGGAAGCCCGGAGAAAGCCAAGCTATGGAAGCCCGGAGAAAGCCGAGCTATAGAAGCCCGGAGAAAGACGAGCAATGGGAGCCCGGAGAAAGTCGAGCTATGGAAGCCTGGAGAAAGCCGAGCTACGGAAGCTCGGGGAGAGCCGAGCTATGGGAGCTCGGGAAGCCGAGCTATGGAAGCTCGGGGGAGCTGAGCTACGGGAAGCTCGGGGACATCATGGCGGGCGAAGGGATGGGGTCGGTCTTAGCCTCCTCGCACGAATATTGATGCAATGACGATTTTACCCCCAACACATATATATATATATATGTGTGTGTGTGTGTGTGTATGTGTGTGTGTGTATATATATATACAGTGTATATGTATATATTTATATACACATATATATACACACATATTTATTCCGCGGGCTGAGCAATCAGAGGCCAACCTCTGTGTTCTGCCCCCCGCTCAGATGAGCCAGCCTGACCGGATTGAGGTTCTAGCTCACCAGGTCCAAGACCTGATGACAGTGGTACGGGGACTGCAGGAACACTGCTTTGCTGCTGCACCTCAACCCTCTCCGTCCGGCAAAGGGGTGCGTGGAATAATTCAATCTCATCAAGGCAGGACTCCACCTGAGGCCTCTTGTCACTCACCTCCTGAGCCTCGTCGACGAGAGGCCTCAAAGCGATGACGGTCTCTTTCCCATCATTCCGGTCATTCCCATCGACAGCCGGATGAGAAGGAACCCAGACGAGTGCACTTCTTACGTCGGCGGTCTTCATCAACTTCATCTTCTGACTCATCTAAAGACAACGCCAATAGGAAGACAACCCGTCGGACCGAACAACGGCTCGATGAGTATCATCAACGGTTGGAGGAGCTTAGCCGCCAGATCCCTAACCCTCATGCATACACTCATATATATATATATATATATATATATATATATATTGTTGACGCAAATCACCAGCCTCGAGCGTCCGGTTGCCTCCTCCAACGAGCTCCTCGCGCCTGCAAGCAAGTCCTGGGGGCCGGAGATTCCAGCGGGGACCCTCCGATGCTCAAGTCAGTGGTCTGGGCAACAGTCGTGAGCTTGAGGAAGCTCAAAAGAGAAAGAGAGAGAGAGATGGCTCCGAGAAGATCCCTCGCTGTGAGCGTTTAGGGGTGTAATGAGTGTGTTACATGGTCGAGGTCCCTCTTACCCTCTTTATAGGTGCTTAGAGTTTGTCTGGCTTGACTAGTTGAGGCCTTGTAATGATGATCTTGATGGGTGAAGGGTCAGAGCTGATGTCTGTGAGGCATGGGGTTCTATCACTTGTCAGAGCATTTAAGGTGATGGCAGCAGTGCCAGAGCTTGCTTCCTTTGATATGTCAGGACTGCA
Organism: Calamus simplicifolius; assembly: GCA_900491605.1. Lineage (NCBI taxonomy): Eukaryota > Viridiplantae > Streptophyta > Magnoliopsida > Arecales > Arecaceae > Calamus > Calamus simplicifolius. The sequence continues at coordinate 340,978 of UESW01002221.1, read as the reverse complement.
GGTCAAGTCCCATCAACGACGTGGCCAGTGGGTAGGTGGACCTGGCCAGGAAGTGCCGGGGCGGGGCCGGCCAGGATGGCTGGGGCAGGCCCGTTCAGCTCGGAGATGCCGAGGCCGAGAGGGCCGGCAAGGGATGGCCGGGGCCGACTCGGCGGGCTCGGAGATGCCGGGGCCGAGAAGAGCAGGCCAAGGATGGCCGGGGCCGACTCGGCGGGCACGGAGATGTCTGGTCGGCTGGGAAGTGCCGGGGCCGGCCGGAAGGGGCCGACTAGGAGAGTACCGGGCCGCTTGGCTTGGACACGCCGGGGGCTGGCTAGGAAAGTGCCAGGCCGCTTAGATTGGACATGCCTGGGGCCGGCTAGGAGAGTGCCGGGCTGCTTGGGAGGTGTCGGGGCCGCCTAACTTGGACATGCCGGGGGCCGGCTAGATTGGACACGCCGAGGGCCGGCTAGGAGAGTGCCAGGGCCGACCGGAAGATGCCGGGGCCGCCTAGCTTGGACCCGCCGGGGGCCGGCTATGAGAGTGCCGGGCTGCTTGGGAGGTGCCGGGGCCGCCTAAATTGGACACGCCGGGGGCCGGCTAGGAGAGTGCCGGGCCGCTTGGGAGGTGTCGGGGCCGCCTAGCTTGGACACGCCGGGGGCCAGCTAGGAGAGTGCCGGGGCCGGCTAGATTGGACACGCCGGGGGCCGGCTAGAAAAGGGCCGGGGCCGGCTAGGAGGTGCCGGGGCCGCCTAGCTTAGATAGGCCGGGGATCGGCTAGGAAGGTGCAGGGCCGCTTGCCTTGGACACGCCGGGGGCTGGCTAGGAAAGTGCCGGGGCCGGCTGGGAGGTGCCGGGGCCGCCTAGCTTGGATATGTCGGGGGCTGGCTAGGAAGGTGCCGGGGCCGGCTGGCTTGGACACGCCGGGGGCCGGCTAGGAAGGTGTCAAGCCGTTTGGCTTGGACACCGGGGGTCGGCTAGGAAGGTGCCGGGTGTTGGCCTTGGAGGCGTCGGCCATGGAGGTGTCGGTCATGGAGGTATCGGTCATGAAGGTGTCGGCCTTGGAGGTGTCGGCAATGGAGGTGTCGGCCTTTGAGCTGTTGGCCATGGAGCTGTCGACCTTAGAGCAATTGGGTATGTGTATATATATGTGTGATATATATACACAAACATATATATATATATATATATATATATATATATATATATATATATATGTGTGTGTGTGTGTGTGTGTGTTGTGTGGTGTGTGTGTGTGTGTGTGTATGTGTGTGTGTGTGTGTGTGTGTGTATATATATATACACATATATACATGTATATGTATATACATATATATATACACACACATATATATACATGTATATGTATATATATATATATATACATATATATATATATATATATATATATATATATATATACATTATATATATATCACTAAAAAAAAAGGAATGAATGTCAACAATTTTTTTTTTTTTAACCTACAATGTAGCATCGGAAGTTATCAAATTATAACGACGCTCCGTTTGATTTTTGAAGCCGATGCTTAAAAGCGTCTGATGCCGACGCGTCGGCAATGGCAAATTATATCGTAGGATACGGACACTATTAAGCATCGGAATCTTATTTTTATTCCAAAAGGCCGAGCCATAAACATTCGAATTCCAATGGGGACGAAGCATGAATCTCCGAGCTTCTGACCAAGATAGGGAGCGTATTCTGCCACCGAACAATCCCTAATCCTCCATTTGGATCAGGGCAGTTTGCAAGCCCCGACTAATTCGGATGGTGCGAGATCCTCGCCTAAAAACAAACGGCACGTACCCCATGTCTAGCAACAACAAATTGGCACAGGAGAAATAGAGATTGAGAAACAGAACAGAACTCTCTTTATTTCATTGCCATCAAAACCAATTACAAATGCCTGAGAGGCGTTACAAGAGCATTGAAATGCAGAAAAAGACAAAGTACAAAACTCAGGTAACTGCTTCAAAGCAGACCTGGGCAACTGTGATGCTCCGGCGTCCCGACCGACGAGCTAGATAAGCAAACAGTCAGCTCGCCTATAATGGGCGGGCGACATGGACCAATCGTTGCGGCCAGCTTCGGTTAATAATGATATCTCGGTGACCCAACCGAGATATCAGAGTGATTGGAAAGGGTGGACGGAAGGTCACCCCTAACCACCCAACCGAGAGGCCCCCCGACGAGTAGGAAGGAAGCCCGCGGACCCTGGCGCCGGAACGCTCTCCCAAACCGAGTGTGCATCGCCCTACTTTGCCAAGGCTCAAGGACAAGGTACCTGCAGGTGGCACACCACCTCCCCCTCCCCATGTGGTGAAAGATTCCCCAGGCGGGCGAGCCCAGGAATCCAAATTGGGGGAGGAGGAGAAGTTCAAGCCAGTCATGGGGAGCCCGCGTACACTTCCTACCGTACCTCCCCAAAGGGGAACCACAAAGGTCACACTGGAAGCACATATGTGCGCTCTCCGTGTGATCTCTGTGCCCCTCTTGTGCGCTCTCCATATGATCTCCGGGTCTCATCCCCTAAGGCAAGCCTTTCTTCAGCAGCTCCTTCATCGCCCCAGCTGTCCGGAGGTGAAGGGCTTACAAAAGGGAAGCTCAACCCTCCCACTCGCGACAGCGGAGAAATGAGCATGATGGAAACTCTAATGGGAAAGAAACTTTGGGGACGACTTAACACGACCCCTCTTCCCCCTTTTTTATAGGCAAAAATGAACCGGGAACAGCTACCAAGGCCGGAAGCCCCGAGATTCAAACACCTGGCCCATGCCTCCACGTGGCCCCCCAGGATGGACGCAACGCCCCATTGCGCGCCGAGCCCACCGCCTAAACTGAGACGCATGCAAAGATTTCCTCTTGATCCCGAATCGCGATCATTAAACGCAGAGAATCGCCCACTGACATTACGGAGACTGGCAGGTTCAGGAGATTGTCCTACGAAAGTAATATCCTCCAATGGTAAACGGGTGCGTGTGCCGTACGTCAAAACGACCCGCATGGGAAAAGAACAACTACCCTAAAAACCTTCCGGAAAGCACCAGAGCAGCTTTGTGTTCCCCACAGTGCCGTATCATCAATTTCGGTGAAATAAAAACCGGTTTGCCTGTAGAGCGGCAGGGCGCTGGCAGGACAGCAAAAAGCACGAAAACCGATTGTTCGTCGATTGCTCCCCAATGAAGTTAATCGCTCGAAGAACTTGTGCGACAAAATTGAGCGTCTCAAAATAAAAATGAGCGCGAAGGCTACGCAAACCATTCTTTCATTGACCGAAAAAGGAAGTGGCAAAAGGAAACGAAAAATACTTCGGTAACCACCCTCATATGTCAGCCCTAGCCGACCTACTTTATCGTCGGCCCTAGCCGACCTATCTTGTTGTCGGCCCTAGCCGACCTACTTTATCGTTGGCCCTAGCCGACCTATCTTGTCGTCGGCCCTAGCCGACCTACTTTATCATCGCCCCTAGCCGACCTACTTTCGTCGGCCCTAGCCGACCTACTTCGCCGTCGGCCCTAGCCGACCTACCTCACCCGTCGGCCCTAGCCGACTTATTTCATCTATCGGCCCTAGCCGACCTACCCTACTAGTCGGCCTTAACCGACCAACTTTGTTCCTCAAATTTTAATTAATTTGTTGCATCGAACGAACGTGAACCGAATCAGATCGTCTTTAGTTCACCAGTCAAGGCTATCGCCCCGCCTTGGGCCAAGCCAATGCGTTCCCTCGATCCGAAATAAAGATGACCAAAGAGCATCAACAAGCCATAAGTCGCTTGCGATTGAGGCGAAATTTGGAGCGAAGGACCGTCCAAGGAAAAACACTCAAATAGAAGTAGAAAGTTCATTCATTGAAAGATGTCAAGCAGAGTTACAGAAAGCAAAACACAGGGGTGGCTCTTAAAGGCCGGGAACCACATCAGTTCTAAAAGAACCTCGGTTACGTCCGCAGAGGCGTGACTTGATTCGCCTTCCTCTAATACCTTCGCCCCCTCAGGACAGTCTGCGATCGTCCTTCAGAAGCTGCGGCCTCGCTGGGACCCGGGGCAGCACCAGGATCGATATCGGAGGCATCGACGTACTCATCCTCCTCTTCTCCTCCGGACTCACCGGCATCAGGAGCTTCAGTATCCAGAAAAGAGAGATCCCATTCCGGGTGCTCGCTGGATATCTTGTCTTTGCACTCTTCCACTCCGAGTTGGAAGGCGTCAGCGCCGATTACGTCCTGTTCCCCTTGAGTATGGCGAGTTGCACCTTAGCCTCGGCAACTTGCCTCTTAGCCTCCGCGACTTGAGCCCGCAGAATAACGGTTTGCTCCTCGAACTGCCGGCCCGCGCCTCGAGTTCTGAGCTCCTACTGCGGCTAGACACGAGCTCACCTTGCAAGGCCCGATTATCCAGCCCTAACCTTGCCACCTGCGAAACGAAATCAATCGGCACCACAAGGAATCAACAAAGAAAGTTAAAAAGAGGGGGGAATAAGATCGTACCTCCTCCTCTTGTCTGGCCAACCTTTTGGTCAGCTCCTCGGCCTCACCCCTGGCCCTTGTTCTATCAGCTCCAACCAACTCGACCCTCTCCTGGAGAGCGTTAATTCTCGACTGCTTGTTTTCGACCTCTCCCTGAGCTTGAGATAGCTCGTTACTCAACCGAGCTATCGTCCCTTCGTGCCATTTAGCGCTGACTCTCAAGTCAGCGACTTCGCCATCGCGCCGCTGCAGCTTCTCCTCTATTTCGCTGAGCATTCTGGTCAGGCGCTTTCTCTCGTCGGCAGCCTCCTTCCCCAGCCGGGCCGGGACTCTCATTATGTTCCCGCTGCATCGCCACCATTTCCTCGGAATGCTTTGACTTAACCCGAGCCAACTCTGAGCACGCGTCATCATTCTTCGCCAGGAGCCCCTGTAACTCCTCCGCTTTACGCTTTTGCTTGGACGCTTCAGCTAGAGCGGCCTGATACGACGCCTTCATCCCCGCCAAGCTCCTGTTGCTAACGGCCAAGAGTTCCTCGAACTTCTCGGACACCTCTACTCGCGATCGGAGTTCGGCGTTGTCTCTCCTGGCCTGAATGCTGGCCCCCGTCGCCAAACTAAGACGCCAGCTCGCCCGAGAAAGCAGAACACTCTGCGGGACAAATGATGAGTAAGAATATGCGATTAAGTCAACCAGAAAGTATCCGCCACCCAAGAGTGGTAACTCACCCGAGAGGCGTAGGCCCGTGTCATCTTCATGAGGGTCGGATTGTCAATATCGGGGAGAAGATGGATACTTTCGGCCACTCCCTGTTGCCCGAATGCGGCATCAACCAACTCCAGATCCGCAACCTGTCCGCCGAAGGATCCGCACCCGGGTACAAGGCCGACCTCATTAAGGCAAAAACGCCTCCTCAACACCCGCGTTCGAGCTACTGGGCTGGCCATCTCCGCCCGAGGAACAACCCGGGCGGCGACCTCCGGCTGAGAGGCCTTCAACTTCCCAGCCTCTTCTATCATAACCCTAGCTTGGGCTTCTTCGGACAATTCGGCCAACCCAAGTGCCAGCCTCCCCAAAATCCCTTTTGAAGGGGTCCCCATTGCAGGACTCTCACCTTGCTGCGCTTCTTCTTCCGACCCATCTTTTTCGGTCACAATCACCTGCGTCTCCTCCGCAGGCTCCCCCGAGGCCTCTGTCCAGCCTGTTTCTTGACCCGCTACGGGCGGTCCAGCATCGCTACCCTCGGACTCCTCCCGAACCTCTCCACCAGCGGCTACTCTCCCTTGCTCCCCCACTAGAGTCGGTAGTAAACCCGCGGAGGCGGAAGGCCCCCCAGAAACAACCGCTTTCGCCGAATCCGTTGCCGGCTCATCTTTCAAAGGAGATGCGGCCGGACGAACCAACGGAGTCTCATCCGAACTATCCGATAGTTCCACTACGGGAGGACAAGGGATCGCAGCTGTCCTCCCTAAATCCTCCTTCGCCCCCGGCGCTCCTGTCATGGTCGCTCCGGCGTCCGGCGAGTTTCTTACGGAGGTATGAGCCCTTTTCTCGGGCCTACCTCTATCCATGCCGCTGCTCTCCCCTGGGCACTTGCCTCTCTTCCTCTTGACGAGACTCGACAATGCCGACCTCTTGGCTGTAAGAACGGAACATATGCGATTAAATCCAAACACGTTCGTCGGGGCAACACACAGCGGAGAAAGTAAAAGGGAGGACTCACCTTGCGGGTCCAGGGGGCTAAGCCCGGCCGCGAAAAGGGCCCCCTCCGATAACAAATCGTTGGCCGAGAACACTTGGCCATTGCGAATGACATCCAAATCTCTCTCCTCCCGCTCTGACAAAACTGGATGCGTTTCCGCATCCCTAACAAAGTTTCCCCATTTCCGAGGGAAGTCAGAACCGATGTTCCCCTCGGCGATGACGAATCGACTCTTCCATCCCTTTATAGAGGACGGCTTATCCACAATCACGTTGAAGGACCTCCGAGGTCCGATGTAAGGCCACTCTGATTTCCTCCCATGTATTAGATGATAGCAGGCGCGGAAAAGGGGGAGAGTGGCGACAATCCGAATCTGATGGCACATCGAGATAAATCCGATAATGCTCCACCAACTATTTGGAGCCACCATCGCCGGACAAATGTTGTAGTGTACCATGATTTCCTTCACCAAGGGATGAAGAGGAAACCAGAGGCCCGCTTTCAAACTGTCTTCGTAGACGAAGACCCCATGCTCCAGATTTTGCGAAACCCTGTGCTCAGGTCCCGGCAATCGCAGGACAACGTCTGGGGGTATGCCTTACCTCTGGCGAATCTTCCCCACATCCTCAGCAACGATCTCCGAAGCTACGTCGTCGGGGCTCATCGTCATCATAGCCGAGAAAAGCACCAGGCGAAACGGCAAGCGTTGCGGAGGGCGGGACTCTACAAGAAACAAAACAAGAGAATACTGCAAACATATATATAGCGCGGCTATCGCTTTGCTTCTCCACTAAGGAATCCATCTTGAGAAGACGAGGCGCCTTGCCCGAGGCGTCCGGAACCGCCTCGACAAACGCCATATTAATCGGGATTTACAACGTGGCGTATTCCCAACCGTCACCCCTGGAGGAGCCTTACCCATGAAGGCATGATGACCCTGCCGCATTAATTAGGGCATCATTGCGCAGGCTGTCTAAACCAGATCGCCCCATCCAAAGCATGCCACCTGGACTTATACTCCCTATGCCCGAACCTACGCTTCGAACTAGGGAGTGGAGGGCATGTGTTGGGGAGTAAAATCGTCATTGCATCAATATCCGTGCAAGGAGGCTAAGACCGACCCCCTCCCTTCGCCCGCCAAGATACCCCCGAGCTTCCCATAGCTCGGCTTTCCCGAGCTTCCATAGCTCGTCTCCCCCGAGCTCCCACAGCTCAGCTCCTTCGAGCTTCCATAGCCGGCTCCCCTGAGCTCCCATAGCTCGACTCTCCCGAGCTTCCATAGCTCGTCTCCCCGGAGCTCCCACAGCTCGGCTCCCCGAGCTTCCATAGCCCGGCTCCTTAGAGCTTCCATAGCTCCGCTCTCCCGAGCTTCCATAGCTCGTCTCCCCCGAACTGCCATAGCTCGGCCCTCCCGAGCTTCCTGTAGCTCGTTTCCCCCGAGCTTCCATGGCTCGGCTTCACTGAGCGATCCACGATCCAACAGCCCCACAACGGCCCGATTCGATCCATCTCCGTATCCTAACAACCTTTGAACCTTCCAGAAGGCGCTCAAGATCCAGGTGAAAGCCTATAAATATGACACTCCCAGATTTCCTCAGGTACGCGCGCTTACACCCTCACACACACTCTCCCGCTCTCGCCAGCTGCTCGTCGGTGCTCTCACTTTCTAGAGCTTCCAATCAGCCGCCTCTGGAGAGACTCACCGAAGAGATCCACCTTCTCGTTTTCTGATTGATCGCCGATTTCCTCCCATTGACTTGAGTGTCGAAGGGTCTTCCGTGGAGGGCCACCCCCAATGCCTCTCGCGTGAGGACTTATGTGCAGGTCCACCCCTGAAGATCGACTGCGCCCGAGTCGGAGGACGGATCCCGACGGCAACACATATATACATATATATATATATATATATTACTAAAAAAAGAATAAATATCAACATTTTTTTTTTCAATGCTACAATGTAGCATCAGAAGTTATCGAATCAAACTGGTGCTTTTGTAAATTGTCGAAGATAACAAATTATAACGACGCTCCGTTTGATTTTTGAAGCCGATGCTTAAAAGCGTCTGATGCCGACGCGTCGGCAATGGCAAATTATATCGTAGGATACGAACACTATTAAGCATCGGAACCTTATTTTTATTCAAACAGTGCCATCAGACTTCTGTTTTAAATTTTAAGCTAACGCCAAAATATTTCGGGGACGGAAGACAAAAGAGGGCGGCTGTCATGCCCCAGACCCAAAATTTTGAGCTAGGGTGATAACCCGCCGTGTGCCGGGCACGCGAGGCGTCCCGAAACATGACACTGAATTCAAGAAAAGCAACAACCTATATATCCTTCAAGTCCATGACTTTAATACAATCTATGACTAAAGATTTGGGCTACAAGCCCTACACATAAGCATTACTGGGGTTACATCAACATATGAATCCACTTTATTTTAAATAGAAGCTCCAACGAACCTATGGTTCCTTACACACCACAATAACATAGTCTGGGCATCAAGCCCTACACATAAATACACTGGTATAGCAATAAAACAAAGTCTATATTTTATTTGAGTTGAGGTCCATCACTCCAACATGTTATTCTCAAATCTCATGGTCCTGTAGCAAAAACATTATAATATTTTTATGAGATTACACTCAGTAAGTAAACCACGTTATACAGTCAAATCATCGCATAGCAATTAATAAGCATATAAATGATCTGCATGCATAAACATTTCACAAATACTCAAACATGCAATGTAAGTAAACCCATCATTGTTATATTATATCATATGTGTCCCACGGCCCTGCAATGCCCCATAATAAAGGAGAGCCGCAGCGGCACATATAAATATAATTCAAATCATTTGCACTCATCATTGTTGTATTATATCATAGCAAATTATCATTGCATATAAAGCATTCCAATTGTTATATTATATCTTATGTGTCCCACGGCCCTGCAATGCCCCATAACAAAGGAGAGCCGCGGCGGCACATATAAATATAATTCAAATCATTTGCATTCACAATCACTCCATTATGCAATGTAAGTATTATATCATGCGTGTCCCACGGCCCTGCAATGCCTCATCTGAGCACATCCTCTAGATATGTATGGCCATAGCAAAGGAGAACCGCGGTGGCACTTATGAATATAATACCAATCATCTGCATCCATAACCGCTCAATTATACTTATAAGTAAACCCACTGTTTATACTCTCAATGGTAACCGTAAATGTGACCCACGGCCCAGCAATATCTCAATATCATGGTCCACCAGAACACATACTCTATATGTATGGTGCCACCTCAAAGCAATCCTAACAAAGGTGAACCGCGGCAGCACATATAGATATGTGTCCCACGGCCAGCAATGCCTCCTCTAAGCACATCCTCTAGATGTGTAGGTGCGTGGCAATAATCATCAAAACACATCCTCTAGATGTGGTGTGGTATGACAGAGCAAAGGTGAGCCGCAGCGAAACATAACAGTACCTCACATCATACATCAATACATCAATACATCAATCATGTAGCAAAACAGTGGATTATACTTACTGAACAATCGCATGTAATATATCACATCAATGTCATACTAACTGTATTTCTCATGCATAGCATCCCCATACGAAATCATAGCACATAAACAGCCATGTATTCATAATATTCATCTACTTACAAATTTAGCCAATAACAATTCTTCATATCACAATTCACAATTTAACTACGCATATCCTGAAACAAATTATTTAATAAACTGATAACTGGCTTACTTACCTCCGCACGCAATCCAACAGATATAAATAAGCTAGTCAGATGTCTGAGCACCTACAGGATTATTTACACAATTAATTGATTAGCAAGGAATATTAAAATGACCCTTAGAATTTCTACCCAGACTAGTTCATGGGATCTACTTTGGGCTCGAATATCTCCCACTACACACACCAGATTGGGGAAGTAAAAATACCCCAAGAAACTAGAATTCACCCAGATTCTAGCCATAAAATTATTTTTCTAATCCCAGCCTGATACAAGGCCCAAAATTCAGTCCAAATTCAGCCCACTGCACGGCCCAAAAGGCCTGAACCGGCCGGCCCAACCGGCCCGGTTCAAACCAATTCCCACCCGATACCCTGTTTCACCGAATAGGGGACGGGGACATGGCCAGCGGCCGGGGCCGCTGCCGGCCAAATTGAGGGCAGCCCGACCGCCGGTGGCCGGGCCAGAGCCGGCCGCCGCCACGGCCGGACGCCAAACCCCTTCCCTCTCCCTCAATTCTCTCAGCGTCAACTATTCACCCGTGCGGCACGGAGCTGTGCCGGCGGCTCGGCCGGCCGCCTTGGCCGGCCGGACCTCCACCGGACGCACGCCCGACGCCGGTGGAGGCGACAGGTTAACGCTCGGGCCCGGTGAGGCGGCGAGCACGCCGCCGGGCCCAAACCAACCGGCGGAAGCCGTTCCGCCGGTCGGCTTCCGCCAGCGCGAGAGGAGGGCAATTGGCCCTCTCTCTCTACTCTCTCTCCACCACCACCCGCCGGACGCCTCCCCTGGCGCCGGCGGGGTCGCCGGTCAAGTATCAGGCCCGGCGTGACAGCGAGCACGCCGCCGGGCCTGAACCAAGGGGATCGGCCGGCTCATGCACTGTGCCTCCCGAGCTCTCTCGCTGTTTCTCTCTGCCTCCTGCTGTCTCGCTCTCTCACGCTCACTCTCTCTCTCTCACGCTCGCTCTCTCTCTCTGTCTCCCTGTCTCTTTCTCTCTCTTACGCTTCTCTCCCTCTCTCTCTCTCTCTCTCTCTTTCTTTCTCTTACGCTCTCTCTCCCTCTCTCTCTCTCTCTTTCTTTCTCCTGATACTCTCTCTCTTCCTCTCTCTCCCATGGCA
>UESW01002221.1:223887-319759 GCA_900491605.1 Calamus simplicifolius | reverse complement strand
GTCCATCATCAGGAACTTCGGGGCCCGATGTCTGAATAGTCTGGCCTCAGCGGGGTCTTCGGGAAGAGTGCCATCGGTCAAATATCGGACGTAGGCATCCATCTAGGAGGGCCCTTGCTCAACCAGTAGTGCTTCATCCGCAGCTTCAATGCTTGGAGTCTGCAGGTGCTCCACATACGTTCTTCCTAGGGTCCCGTCAGCTGAGGTGGCCAAACGAGACAATGCGTCGGCCCTAGCGTTCTCCGCTCGGGGGATATAGCTGACGCGGAAGTAAGAGAATCGAGAGGCTTGGGATTGCACCTTGCTTAGATAACGGGACATGGTGGGTCTCTGGCTTCGTACTCCCCAGCAACCTATCTGAAAATAAGCTGGAAGTCCGTGAAGGCCCTAGATGCCCCGCACCGAGCTCCTCGGTCAACCTCATTCCCGCCAACAGGGCTTCATATTCCACCTGGTTATTAGTGCTGGGAACAGAAACCGAAGGGCATACTCTACCACCTCCCCCTTGGGGCTCGCAAGGATGAGCCCGGCTCTGCTTCCCTGAGAGTTTGCTGCTCCATCCACATGCAAGATCCAGTCTTCCATTTCTATTTCCTCGGTCGAGGAGGACTCCATGCGCACCTCCAGATGCGATTCCTCCGAACATTCCTTGGCCCAAGTGCACTCAACCAAGAAATCAGCAACACTTGAGACTTCATGGCAGACCTTGGCCGAATAGACAGGTCAAACTCGCTCAGCTTGATGGCCTACTTGGCTAACCGACCAGAGGTGTCAGGACGTGACAAGATGGTCCGGAGAGGTAGGTCCGTGAACACCATGATGGGATGAGCTTGGAAGTAGGGTCGAAAGCATTGGGCAGAGACCATCAGGGCAAAAATGATCTTCTCAGTCTTAGAATATCTGGTCTCGGCATCATGGAGCACCTTGCTGGTGTAGTAGACCGGCCTCTGCACTCCGTCAACATCCATACGCATGAGCACTGAACTGATAGCCTCGGGGGAGGCTGCAAGATATAGGAAGAGCTCTTCCCCACCCCTTGGCTTGGACAACAGCAGGGAGTGGACAAAAATTGCTTCAACTCTTTGAAGGCATCCTGACACTCCTTCGTCCACTCGAAGCTGTTGACCTTGTGCAGTGCCTTGAAGAAGGGCATGCACCTTTCTGCGATATTGATATAAAGCGACTCAAGGCCGCCACCCTTCCTTCTTATTAGTTGGAGGCCTCATATCCAAGATAGCCCGGATCTTGTCGGGATTGGCTTTGATCCCTCGCTGGGTTACCATAAAGCCCAGAAACTTACCTACCACCACCCCGAAGGCACACTTGCTGTGGTTCAGCCTCATCCGGTATCGGCATAGGTTGTTGAAGGTCTCTACGAGATCAGCGACGTGGTCTACAGTATTGGTGCTCTTGTCAGCATATTGTCCACATACACCTCCATGTTACGCCCGATCTGGTCCTCAAAGACCTTATTCATCAACCATTGATAGGTGGCCCTAGCATTCTTCAGCCCAAATGTCATCACCTTGTAGCAGTAAATCAGTGACGAAGGAGGTTGCTTCTTCATCAGCCGGGTTCATCCTGATTTGGTTGTACCCCAAAAATGCATCCATGAAGCTAAAAGTTTCGTGTTCGGACGTAGCATCCACTAGCTGGTCGATCCGGGGCAGTGGAAGCTGTCTTTGGGGCACGCCTTATTAAAATTGGTGAAGTCCATGCACATCCTCCAGCTCCTGCTAGCCTTGCAAACCATCACAACATTTGCTAGCCAGTCGGGATAGTGCACCTCATGGATGTGACCGGCTGCCAACAACTTTTGCACCTCCTCATCCACGGCCTTCTTTCTGTTAGGGTGAAGCTCCTCTTCTTCTGCCAAATGGGTCAGCACTCCGGCCTGATATTGAGCCAGTGGGTAATTACTTCTTCCAGAATGCCTGGCATGTCGGACGCCGACCAGGTGAAGACATCGGTGTTGGCTCGTAAGAAAGAAAGGAGCTAGCCGCACGCTTCCTCCGGGAGTAGGGCTCCGATCTGGATCATCTTTGTTGGGTCCACTCCAAGAGGGAAAGCAAGCAGGCGCTCGGCCACATCTATCCAACTCCTTCACTGGTGGAAAACCTCACGAGTAGCCTCTTGGTGGAGATGACAATGTCCAAAAGATTAAGCCCAGGTCTTCCGAGGATAGCATTATAGGCGAGGGGTACCTGGACCACCAGGAAGCTCATGAAGACTTTACTTTGGCACGGAGCCATGCCGGCTATGATTGGAAGAGTGATCTCCCCCTCGACCTTCATGGAACCCCCATTGAACCCCATCAGGGGCATGGCGACGGGCCGAAGCATGTCGAGCGATAGGTTCATGCGAACGAAGGCATCATAACTCAAAACATCTATTGAGCTCCCACTATCAACTAGAATTCTCTTTACAGGATGTTTAGCGATCGTCATGGACATGATGACGCTATCATCATTTTTATTTATCACCCCCTCTAAGTCCCTTTTAGAAAAAGGGATTACAGAATCTAACTCTCCCTCCCCCCGTGGCCTCTTGGGTGGGCTACCTGCCCCCCAGGAAATCATCGCTACAATCCTCTCAGTTGGAGCATTGTCGACCATCGGTAGCGGAGGTGCCGACGAACCAGGGGCATCTGGGTTGTTCCTTCGAACAAACTTTCCCAGATGGCCATGCTGGATAAGATCCTCTATCGCCTTCTTCAACTGGCGACAGTTGTCGGTGTCGTGGCCATGATCCCGGTGGTAGCGGCAGTAGGGATTCTTGTTGCGGAGGATTTTTGGGTTCATCGGAGGTGGGTGCTGAAGATAGGACTCACCCTCGATCTCGAGCAAGATGTGCGATATAGGGAGCAGAGGAGTGTAGGGCCCATCTCTCTGTGCAGAGCTCAGGATGGTTGTCTGGTCGGCGGGGAGGTTTGGGCTTTCTAGGTCAACTTCAACAGGCTCAGGGCGAGCCGGCTTCTTAAGGACACCCCGCTAGCCTCGTGCCGAGAGGAGTCAGCCTCGTCGGCGTGGATATACTTCTGGGCCCGGGTCAAAAGTTTAGCATAAGAATCGGGCGGCTTCTTGTCAAGGGAGTACGCGAAGAAGAACGGACGGAGCCCTCGCTTCAAGGCCAAAGTGGCCACTGAGTCTTCAAGATTGTAGACTTCCAGGGCTGCTCCTTGAACTGAGCACGTAATCCCGCAAGGTCTCGCCGCTCTTCTGCTGGACAGCGAAGAAGCTATCAGCTACCCTTGGAATCTTCTGGCAGGCATCGAAATGAGCTAAGAAGGCCCTCTCCAGTTGACGGAAAGAATCTATACTCTGCGGTGGCAGGCGAGAGTACCAAGCTTAGACAGCCTTCTTCAGGGTGGTAGGGAAGGCGATGCACATGAGCGAATCGGTTGCCCCCTGAACCTGCATGAGAACCTTGTAACTTTCTAGGTGGTCCAGGGGATCCGTGGTCCCATCATATGGATCCAGCTGAGGGAGGCATAACCGGGTGGAGATGGGCTCTTCCATGATACGGTAGGACAACAGAGGCCGGCTGTCATAATCCGCCTCTGGCAGGTGGGTGATCCGGCGGCTGAGTTCCTCCAATCATTGGTTATACTCATCGAGTCGACGCTCGGCTCGACGGGCTATCCTACCATCAAAGGACCCCTCCCCGAGGATTCTGTGGATGGGGAAGAGTGACGGCGATGTCGGCGAGGGTGCTCTGCCTCCTTCCCATGCTATCGCTTGGGAGAAACGCTGGTGTGACGAGAAGGCATCGGGGTCTCTTGGAAGCTCTGGTGGTGAGGCTTAGGCAAGGCACGGTGGCAAGCCTCCAAGACCAGCAATCTCCTCCGGAGGAATGCTGGCTGGGTTGCACCACCCCGGAACTGATGGAATGGCTCCGACTGTCGCGGGGCCGCTTGCTGGTGCTGCAGACCTTGAACCACCGCGCCAAAGACTGAACCTGCGTGGCTAGAGCGGCAAGCCGGTCTTCCTGGAGCTGCTGAAGGAGGCGCAGAGACGCTGATCGGGGGAGCGGAAGGTCCAGTCGCCTAGAGAGCGGTGGTGCAGGGACACCGGTTGGGGGAGCTGAGGGGCCAACCGCCAGTGGATCTGCTCCTTGACGCTGCCCCCCAGCGCAACTGACAGAGACCCCTTTTGCATGGGTTGTTACCATGGCTCAAGAGCTCAAGGAGAGAGAGGTTGCAATTGCTGGTTGATATCTTTCTCTTCCCCCCTTCCTGGCGCGCCAATCTATTGACGCCGAGTCACTTTCTTCAAAAGCCGGGAAATGGATGTCCTCCTCTACGCTGGGCTCCTGCAAGAAAAGTCTCTGGAGATCGGATGCTCCGGTGGGGACCCTCCGATGTTCAAGTTAGTCACTTGGGAACAGACGAGAACTGACTAGCAGAAGGAAGCTAGAAAGTTAGGGTTAACTAGTAAGAAAAAGTTAGAAAAACCAGAGTTCTTGGATCCTTGTTTACAGTGAGAGTGTGCGCTTTTATACCTATTCGAAGATACATCCTTCCGTTCCGGAAGATTGCTGATTTCAAGGCGTCTCGTTCAAAAAAACAAAAAGATGAGGCTGACAATGACAGATTGTACTGTCACCGTGCAAGTCGGAGGTGTCCTGCATCACTTGTCAGTACGACCTCATAGGTGTCTAGCATCCGTGGTTATACCTGGTGCGCCGCTGCCAGATGTGACAGCGCACAGTTGTAGGCAGGTGGTGGACCGTATGCTGTAACGGGGCATGGTCATGCACAGTGACAGACACGCGATGGACCATACACCATTATGAGGTATGGCTACACACTGCTACGGATGTGCGGCGGACCACGCGGGCATGCCAGGTGGCCCAAGGCTATAGGCTGCTGGGTTCAAGGACCAGACCATGTATCGAGCACTATTCATGCAGCCCGAGACTGAGGGAGTCTCGGGGGTTGAGATACTGTTCATATATAGGGCCCGGGAGCTGTGGCTCAAGGCTGAGACTGGAATTCGAATTCGAGCACTATTCATGTAGCCCGAGACCGAGGGGGTCTCGAACGTTGAGATACTATTCATAGGGCCCGGGAGCTGTGGCTCAAGGCTGAGACTGGAACTCGAAGCCGGGCACTATCCATGTAGCCCAAGACCGAGGGGGTCTCATACGTTGAGATACTGTTCATAGGGCCCGAGAGCTATGGCTCAAGGCTGAGACTGGAACTCGAAGCCAGGCACTATTCATGTAGCCCGAGATCGAGGGGGTCTCGGGGGTTGAGATACTGTTCATAGGGCTCGGGAGCTATGGCTCGAGGCTGAGACTAAACTCGAAGCCGGGCACTGTTCATGTAGCCCGAGACCAAGGGGGTCTCGGGGGTTGAGATACTGTTCATAGGGCTCGGGAGCTGTGGCTCGAGGCTGAGACTAGAACTCAAAGCCGGGTACTGTTCATGTAGCCCAAGACCGAGGGTGTCTCGGGGGTTGCGATATTGTTCATAGGGCCCGGAAGCTGTGGCTCGAGGCTAAGACTGGAACTCAAAGCCGAGCACTATTCATGTAGCCCGAGACCGAGGGGGTCTTCGGGGTTGAGATACTGTTCATAGGGCCCAGGAGCTATGGCTCGAGGCTGAGACTAGAACTCGAAGTCGGGCACTGTTCATGTAGCCCGAGACCGAGGAGGTCTCGGGGGTTGAGATACTATTCATAGGGCCGGGGAGCTGTGGCTCAAGGTTGAGACTGGAACTCGAAGCCGGGCACTGTTCATGTAGCCCGAGACTGAGGGGGTCTCGGGGGTTGAGATACTGTTCATAGGGCTCGGGAGCTGTGGTTCGATGCTGAGACTGGAACTCAAAGCTGGGCACTGTTCATGTAGCCCGAGATCGAGGGGGTCTCGAGGGTTGAGATACTATTCATAGGATACCGAGGGGGGCTCAGGAGGCTGAGAGGGCCTCCGTCAACTGCCGTTACCGTTTATTCTGACGGCGTTGGATCAGCCATATCAGTTATTTTATTTTATTATCTTTTCTAAAAACTCTATCATAATATTACAAAACTACGTCAAGAATAATAATAATATTTATGGCTAGCTCCCGGGTGCTAGAAACAATATAGATCAGTTATAGCTTTGTTGAATATTAACTAGCAACCAAATAAAGAAGTGAACATGAGTCTTCTCGATGGATTGACATCAGTGGTTATTTTATTTTATCCTAAGATCTTCAACGATTAGAATTTATCATTTACTAAAAAAAATAAGTTTTTCATATCTAGAATTCTTATTAAGAGTGATTTTTCATGAATTAGTGAAGACTGAGAAGGTTTGATGACATTGATTGGTGAAATTTAAATTTTGAAGTTAACCATCAACACTATATATATATATATATATATATATATATATATACACGTACATATCTATATATATACACACACACCTGTATATGTGTGTATGTGTGTGTATATATAAATATATATGTATGTATATGTATGTATAAAAGAAAACCATGTAATGAATTAGCAACTAGACCATTGATCCAAAGGAGAGATGAGTTATATCATTATATAACAAATGATCCAAAAGTGATATATAAAAAAAATACAACCCATTTAATATAAACCCCAAAACTAAATTTATTTAGCATTACAAAGGTCAGTGGGTGGTTGTTAGTCAAATTTAGGTCTAGCAATCTTGACTTATTAATAGGTCAAGTTGGGTTATCAGGCTTAAATGAGGTTGATCTAACCCAAACAATTGATTGCCTATTTGGTCACTTTTTAACTACCACATAATTTGTTCTTATTGCATAGCCTATTATTCTTTATCTAATTTATGTAATGAGCTCAAACCTTTTATCCTATATTACATAAAACCTTAACCTTTGTAATTGCCATCATCTTTAATCGCCACCATCTTTAACATGAAGCAAGAGATGGGATGCTAGTTCACAAATATGTTATCATATCAACCAAGAAAAGACTACCAAAAAAATGCATGCATATATTTGATTGAGACTTTTCTCCAAGAAAAAGAGATCCAAAGTATGCAATAGATAGTTGTTATCCTATAATTTTAAATACTATACAACCTTTGTTATATGCCACAACCTAGCAAACTGAGTTGACGGTTCATGAAACAACTTAATAGGGTTTAAAAAACAAATTCCTTGCAAAATTCCTTACAAAATTAATTTATAGGTGAATTTTTGAGTGATTTTTTTTTTATTAATGAGTCCTTAGCAAAATTTTTTGATAAAAAATATCCCTCGAAAAATCCCTTGCGGATTTAATTTCTGAAGGATTTTTGATGATTTTTCAAGAAATTTTTGAGGGATATTTCTATAATAAATGGCTTATTTGTAAAAAAAATTGATAAAAAATCACTCGAAAACTCCCTTGGAAATTAATTTTGCGAGATCTTTTTGAGGGATTTGTTTTCATTAATGAGTTATTAATAAAATTTTTATGAAAATAATCCCTCAAAAAATCTCTCGCAAACTAAGTTCTGAGATATTTTCTAAGGGATTGTCTGATGATTTTGCAAGGGATTTTCGATGAAAATTTTATAATAAATGGCTCATTTATAAAAAAATCCATCAAAGTCAGAAATTAATTTTGCGAGGGATTTTTGAGGGATTTATTTTTATTAATGAGTTATTAATAAAAATTTTTGATGAAAAAAAATCCCTCAAAAATTACTCGCAAATTTAATTTTCAAGGGATTTTGTGAGGGAATTTTTGATGATTTTGTGAAGGATTTTTCAATGGATATTTCTATAATAAATGGCTTATTTGTAAAAAATTGATAAAAAAATCTTTCAAAAATTAATTTTGTGAGAAATTTTTCCAAGGGATTTCTTTTTCATTAATGAGTTATTAATAAAATTTTTGATGAAAAAATTGAAAAAATCTTTTATCATTTTTTTTTGCAAATAAGCCATATACTACAAATATCCCTCGAAAAATTTCTCGTAAATTATCAAAAATCCCTTGAAAAATCCCTCAAAAATTAATTTTGTAAGGGATTTTCTGAGGGATTTTTTTATCAAAAAATTTTATTAATAACTCATTAATGAAAAATAAATCCCTCAAAAATCCCTCACAAAATTAATTTCTAAGGGATTTTTTTATCATTTTTTTATAAATAAACCATTTATTTTAAAAATATCCCTCAGAAAATCACTCACAAAATAATTAAAAATCCCTCAAAAAATCTTAAACCTTAGTTTTGCAAGGGATTTTCCAAGGGACTTTTTTTATCAAAAAAATTATTAATAACTCATTAATGAAAAATAAATCACTCGAAAAATTCTTCACAAAATTAATTTCTGAGGAATTTTTTTTATCAATTTTTCTTTTTACAAATAAGTATTTATTATAGAAATATCCCTCAAAATTTTCTCGCAAAATCCCTTAGAAATTAATTTCATCAAAAATTTTATTTATAACTCATTAATAAAAACAAATCCCTTGCAAAATTAAATTTTGAGGGATTTCTTGAGAGATTTTTTATCAATTTTTTTTTATAAATAAGCCATTTATTATAGAAATATCTCTCAAAAACTCCCTCGCAAATCATCAAAAAATCCCTCAAAAATTAATTTGAAGGAATTTCTAAGGGATTTTTTTCATAAAAAATTTTATTAATAACTCATTAATGAAAAATAAATCCTCAAAAAATTCCTCACAAAATTAATTTTCAATGGCTTTTCGAGGTATTTTTTTATCAATTTTTTTTACAAATAAGCCATATATTATAGAAATATCCATGAAAAATCTCTCACAAAATCCCTAATAATTAATTTTACAAGGAATTTTTTGAGATATTTTTTTCATCAAAAAAGTTTATTAATAACTCATTATTGAAAAATAAATCCCTCAAAAATTTTCTTGCAAAATTAATTTTTGAGGGCTTTTCAAGAGATTTTTTTATCAATTTTTTTTACTTTATTATAGAAATATTCCTTGCAAAATCCCTCATAAAATCATCAACAACATCCCTTAGAAAATCTCTTAAAAATTAATTTTGCGAGTGATTTTTTGAGGGAATTTTTTCATCAAATTTTTTTTATTAATAACTGATTAATGAAAAATAAATTTCCTCAAAAAATCCCTCTTAAAATTAATTTCTAAGGGATTTTTTGAGGGATTTTTATCAATTTTTTTACAAATAAGCCATTTATTATAGAAATATTCCTCAAAAAATCCCTTGCAAAATCCCTTGAAACTTAATTTTATGAGGAATTTTCCAAGGGATTTTTTAATTAAAAATTTTATTAATAACTCATTAATGAAAAACAAATCTCTTAAAAAATCCTCGCAAAATTAATTTGCGAGGGATTTTTTGAGGGATTTTTTTTATCTAAATTTTTTTACAAATAACCTATTTATGTTAGAAATATCCCTCAAAAAATTCATCGCAAAATTAATTTTGCAATGGATTTTGTGAGAAAATATTTTTTGTTGAAAATTTTTATAATTTATATTTTTGTTGAAAAATCCCTTGGAATTGCGAGGGATTTTTTTCCTCGATAAAATCCCTCGGTAAATCATACTTTTCTAGTAGTTGGATTAAAACTTTTTTAGCAAGAATATGGTGACAGAGATGCCTTGGCTGAAAATATTCAAGAAAAAAATGTGAAACTTGCATAGTTGGAAAGCAACAAAGAAGAACCTACATTTTAGGAAGATCAAGAGAAGCATCAAAACCATTGGAATTGATACATTTAAATTTTGCGGCTCAATCAAACCAACAACTATGGGAGGTAATGAATATTATCTTTCCTTCACTGATAATTATTCTGGATAGTCATGGGTTTATTTATTAAAAAAAGAGTGAAGTATTTTAGAAATTTAAGAAATTTAAGCTGCTTGTTGAGAAACAAAATGATTTTCAAATTAAAGCTTTGAGATCGGATTATGGTGGTGAGTATTTATCCAATGAGTTTTTAAATTTTTTCAAAGCACACAGAATTTTTCATCAAGTTACCATGCCTTATTCACCTCAGCAAAATGAAGTTTCAAAAAGAAAAATTAAACTATTTTAAATATGGTTCGATGTATGTTGAAAGATTTGCCTAAAGAATTTTGGGGAGAAGCAGTTGCTTATCTATCAAAAAGACTTCACAATATGACACCCGAGTAAGCATGGAGTTCATATAAGCCTAAGGTTGATCATTTTTGCATCTTTGAAAGTATTGCTTATATCAAAGTACCTGATGAGAAAAGGATCATACTTGATGATAAAGGAGTAAAGTCCATTCTTTTAGGATATGCTGAAAATTTAAGTGGCTATAAGTTGTATAATCCGATTACAAAGAAAGTGATTTTTTTTAAAGATGTTGAATTTGATAAAAAGAAAATGTGGAGCTGGCAAGATAACAATAAAATATAAAAAAATGATGCATATATTAAAGAAGAAGAAGAGTCACAATATCAAGAAGAAATTTTATCAATCCCACAACAAAGTTCAAGACATCCATGATCTCCACAAGAAAGTTCAAGTGGCCCATCCTCAAATAGAGTGCACAAAACTCAGAGTGTGCAAGAGTTGCTTGACGTCACAAGGCATCTTGATGCTAATGATTATACTATGTTTTATCTTTTACAAGTTATGATCCAATTGAGTTTCATGAAGCAAAAAAGAAGAACAATGAAAAAATGCCATGCATGAATAAATTTTATCAATTGAGAAAAATGACACTTGGGAACTCACAAATCTTCCCCAAGGTCATCAAGCCATTGGAGTCAAATGGGTGTATAAAACAAAAACAAATACAAGTAGAGAAATAGAAAAAGACAAAGCCCGCTTGGTAGTGAAAGGTTACAAACAACAATATGGCATTGACTATGATGAAGTTTTTTCTCTTGTTGTTCGAATGGAAATAGTATGCCTTCTTATTTTCTTAGCAACTCAAAAAAAATGAAATTTTTTTTAAATGGATGTGAAATCAGGTTTTTTGAATGCCATTTGAATGAAGAAGTCTATATAGAACAACCTTTGGGTTTCATTCAAAAAGGACAACAAGACAAAGTTTACAAACTCAAAAGAGCTCTTTATGGATTGAAACAAGCTCCATGAGCTTGGAATACAAGGATTGACAAGTATTTTGCTGAAAATGATTTTCAAAAATGCCTTCTTGAACATTCTCTTTATATGAAGACTAATCATGTTGATGATGTTCTATTTGTTTGTCAATATGTGGATGATTTGATATTCACAGAACATAGTCTTGCAATGATTGAAGTTTTCAAGACTTCAATGATCAAAGAATTTGAGGTGACAGATTTTGGCTTAATGTCTTATTTTTTGGGTATTGACACTATAAGAAATTCATAAAATAGCGATGCAACTTAGCGACGCAAATATTTATCGCAAAATAATGATAGAATTGCGACGCAATTGTGACCCATGATATCTGCAACAAATTTATCAACGCATTAAATCAGTCGCTAAATAACGATGATTTAGCAACGCATTTAGCGATGCATTTTAATGCGTCATTGTTTAGTGACACATTTTAATGTGTCACTATTTAGCAATGCAATAATGTGTTGCTAAATGCGACACATTAAAATATGTCGCTAAACAGTGATGCATTAAAATGTTACTGTTTAGCAACGCAATAATGCGTTACTAAACAGTGATGCATTAAAATGCATCGCTAAACAGTGATGCATTAAATGTGTCGCTGTTTAGCGATGCAATAATGCATTGCTATTTAGCGACTCATTAAAATGCATCGCTAACAGTGACGCATATAAATGCGTCGCTTAATTTAGGGACCCATTCGCATGTCTCGCTAAATAGGGTTTAAGGGTTTAAGGATTTAGGGGTTCAGGGTTTAAGGGTTCAGGGATTCACGGTTCAGGGATTCAGTGGTTCAAGGTTTAAGGGTTCAGTGGTTCAGGGTTTAAGGGTTTCAGAGGATTTAGCACTTTTGATGCATACAAGTGTGATCATTCTGTTAAAAGCTTGATTAATCTTATCCTATTCTTTCTTAGCTGAATTATGCAATACTTTTGGAGGTAACTCGTGACAAGAGATCGAAGCACCACCGAGGAAGGGCAGAGGAGGGGAGAAAGGGGCAGCAGCGCTGCCCATGAAGGAAGCGGATATGTAACATCGCGGCCATCCACGTCACCCCGGGGGCTCCAACGAAACGAGCAGCATATATTATAATATCAATATATAAAATTATCACTATATAATATTAATTATTATTTACTATAATAATTAATATTATAAAATATTAATATTTAGTGATCCATAAATGCGTTGCTAAATAGTGACGCATTTTAATGCGTCGCTAATGCATCGCTAAATTAGCGAGGCATTAAAATACATCACTATTTAGCGACTCAAAATTGCATCGCTATTTAGCGATGCATTTTAATGCATCCCTGTTTAGCGCTAAATACAAGATGAAGGCAAATTCATTTCACAAAGCAAATATGCAAAGAAAATTTTAAAAAATTCAAGATGAAGAATTGCAATTCTAGCACCACTCCAATTGAATACATACTAAATTAAGTAAAGATGGAGAAGAAAATCTTGTCAATTCAACATATTATAAAAGTTTAGTTGGAAGCTTAAGATATCTTACAAATACAAGGCCAGATATTGCTTATAGTGTTGGAGTTATAAGTCGTTACATGGAGAAGCCAAGAAGGGATCATTTAATTGTTGCAAAAAGAATCCTTCGATAGATCAAAGGTACACAAGATTATGGTATTTTTTATTCATCTACTAACCTAATAAAATTATTTGGATTTTATGATAGCAATTGGGCAAGAGATATTGATGATAGAAAAAGTACAAGTGGATTTGTCTTTTATATTGAAGGAGCAACATTTACATGGTCTTCAAACAAACAATAAATTGTTACACTTTCATCATGTGAAGCAGAGTATTTTGTAGCAGCAAATTGTGTTTGTCATGCACTATGGTTTCAAAGACTTCTACAAGAAATAAAGATTTCACAGGAAGAGCCAACCAATATTTTTGTTGATAACAAATCAGCTATACAACTTGCAAAAAATCCAACCTTCCATGATCGAAGTAAGCATATTGATACAAGATTTTACTTCATTTGAGATTGTATCAAAAACAAAGAAGTATAACTTCTTCACATTTCAACAAAAGATCAAGTAGCTAATATCTGCATAAAAGCCCTCAAAGAAGAAGAGTTCAAAAAGCTAAGGAGCATGCTTGGAGTCATGAAGAATCAAGTTTAAGGGGGGGTGTTGGAAATTAAACTTGATATTTTCAAAGTGACTTTGAAAGAAGAAATTTCTACCTTGAAAACCTTTTAGTGGCATAGGAAATTGCTGCTATTAGTTGCATAGAAAGTTATTGTTAAGTTGCATAGGAAGTTGCTATTTTAAATAAAGTAATGTATATTTATTTCTGGTAGATAAAGAGTCATTTTGTAAGTATAAAAGGCCATATACCTTTTACAATTCAGCATGAAAAGAGAGAAATCAAAAATATAATAGCAATTATCTTGTCCTCTTCCATCAGATCTTAGTCTTTAATACTAAATCTAATGCAAAATCTTAAGCATTGAATCAATCTAATGCAAACAATTAAGTCTATACATGGAAAAAAAAATTGCTAGTTTTGCACCACGTTTTATTGCTTTACACTAATCACATCTTGCCAGATTGTGGTCTCATATTATGAGAAGTAACTAATAACTTCAAGCAAGGGAAGGAAAAACTTTAAATTTTTATTATTGAATTGTTTATCATAATAAAGTACAACTAGAGCCTCCTTATAAATGAGATTTTCTAAAGCCAATGGACCCATATGATACAAATTTTCTAAAGAAGAGATTAATATAACATAACTTTCTAAAACATATTTCTAACTTCTAATTAACTTTTAACTCATGTAACATAAATTTATAGACAAAATAAATATAGAAATTCAGAAAAACTAAAAAATAATTCATCCTTCTGATCATAATGACATTTTCATAAGTTTAGAATATTTGTTAATATTGACCCATCTTTCATAATTAGCTTATAACTTTCTTATTTGACCTTTTATTTTAAGTGACTTATAATGCATTGGAAATTTAACTCAACAATAGATAACATAATATAAAAAATTAATTATTTTAGTTCTAGTGAAGCTTTCTTTTGGACTAATGCATGTTATATTGCCTTTATATTGCTAATTAAAATAAACTTTAAAATTTAAGCTTACTAGATATGTATGAATTAAGTATCATATTTTATTTTTATTTTAAGAAGTATATTTTAATCTAGTGGTCATGTAGAATATATTCTATCCAACTAGTTTAGCTCAGCATAAATCTTATAGGATCGCCCTTTAATCTTGTTCAATTATAGCTTTCTATATAGCCATGCTTTCTTTTTAATATTTGATGATCCATCACCATGTGTCATGTGGATGAATTTTCTTTTTTTACATATATATATATATATATGATTTAAATAATTCAAATATATGAGGACCTTGGTTATATCAAGAAGTCCCATGACGTAAAAGATACCTTGCTATATTTAAAAGGTCAATTAATTTGTAGTTAGAACCTTGTACCAATGATAATGCCATGAACTATGACCTTAATAAGGAGCACAATAGTTTGCTAGGTTGGCAACAATTTGAGTGGTGTTACCATCCATTTAAGATAGAGAAATAGCTAGACTTATAAAACCTAGTGTGTTGGCAATAATTTGAGTTGTCTTGAACATAAAATATTTTTGTAAAATTATTATGATTAATATTGTTATTTCTTAAAAGGTTTTGTATGAAAATATTTTCATAAAAATATATATATTTTATATAATCCATGATTCTAATGAGTAATGAAGCTTCCCACTTGCCCACCTTTCGATGTTTTTCATAAAAGGATAACCAAATTCTCCCGATTTGAGAAGATGAGCCCTTAAGTCTTATCCATCATCTAATGTTTGAAGCCAAAGAAGGATAAAGGAAAAAAGAAAAAATGTAAACTGGGTTGATTAACTTTGTCCAAAAGCACCAGAATGTTATCTCTTAATTGCAAAGACTGTATTGGCCAAGCTCATTTGAGGGGCATGAGAGATAATTCCTACCCACTATCCCTCAGTCAAAGGAGAAATAAAATATGCTTCTCTTGAAAAGATATAGCCATAAAGATATTCAAGATGCCCTAAAGAATAGTGTGCAACTCCTAAAGCCCAAGCATCCTAAAGAAGTTAATAAGACTAATGATTCTAAATATTTCCCTTACCATAGACAAGTCAGTCACCCTATTCAAGATTGTTGTCTTTAATGACTAGGTTGAAAAGCAGTATAAGACAAGTAATGTTACCTTATTTAAAGTTGTTTTGAATGATCCTCCAAAAGAATGCACCAAAATGGCTCTAGTCAAGGAGGTTATCGACAAGTTTAGTCAAGCGCTAGCTAGTCTATATCAACTTTATCATAAGGTTAGTCATGGTCATAATTGTAGCAAATAGAGAGAAAAAAGGTAGAGTTTTCTGAATTGATGCATTGTATGTTATAAAAATAGATGTAATATTTTGGCATGCATACTCTTGTAAAATTATACTCTAAACTTGGTAAATTACTCTATTATGTGACTGATAAATTTATGATATAGAAATTCATATACCGTATACTTGATTTGTTTGATCCAACTAGAGATAGAGGTTACTTACTAAGCTGCCAACTTATATAGTATTTTACTTGTCCTTTCATAGCCACAGAATGAGTAAGACTTGGATATGAAGGGATGATAGTGAATATCTAAGTACTCTAGAATAGTCAATTATTTTTAGTGCTAAAAGTATTGTAAAAGCTTATACTGATGAGTATTTAGTTCTACATTGGTTATATACTAAAAAGATCCTGAGCACTTATATAAGAATAAGGAGCTTAAATAATATTTTTTGGCTAACCTCTCTGAATCAGATCCTGTGTTATTATAAATGGTATCAGAGCAATGCAATTAGTGGCTCACGTTGATTAGTGAACATTATAGATAGGCTTTATATATTTATAATTAGATTTGAATACAAATTTGAATATGGAACCTTAGCATGATGAGGATGTTAGGAGTTGAATTGAAAGAGGGAGTATGTGAAATCCCATACTGATGAGTGTTTAGTCTCATGCATGTTGACTATGTACTAGAGAAATTTTAGGTACTTATATAGAATCAAGTAATCCAAATAATGTCTTCTTGGTGAATTATTTTTGATAAGTTCTAGGTTATTACAAGTATAAAAGAGTTGTAATTGAGTAATTTTATTATTACATTGAACTATTCTTTTGTTTTACATATTTATAATGGCATGTTGTGTTGTTGTAAAAATTGATGAAAAAATAAGCCTTGCATATTCTTTAATTGCATCATAAACGATGTGCAGCTGCAACATGTGTCGACTGATATGTGACAAATTTTTTCTATAATCTTTCAAATATATTATTTCACCATAAAGAATACCCTTAAAAGAAATTAAAAAGTAAAAAAATAAACCCTTCTCCCCAAGAGAACTTCTTCTGCCTTGTTTCTTCCTAATGGCCGTTTTCACACCAGTACACGAAGATGAAGGCATTAACGTAAACGATGTTTGATTGATGGCTATAATGCTACCTAGGAAAAGTCTTCTTGCACTATCTCCGGTGCAAAAAGTGCATGCCATGCGGACGGGCATGTAAAGTGTGTCACGGCTCATTGGACCATGGCACATGCACCTACATAAGCGCCCGGCTAATAGCCGCATTCGATGCACGCGTTTGTGCACCGGAACGGTGCACAAAGTCGTTCCCTGCCTAACATCAAAAGTTAGAATAGGAGAGTGATTAGATTGAGAGCAGAACTTTGAGATGGATAATTGCTGAAAGATGGATTCGATAAATCTGTAATGGATGTCGACGTAAAGATAGAGTTAAATGTGGAAAGACAAAAGCATGTGATTATTATAATGCCATCCCAACGTAAAGGTAGCTGGATGGTTACAATATCTCTTTTGATTGCGGAACTCTTGTTTTTGTTCATGTTATTTGACAAATAATTTGAAGTTGGGAAAATTCATGCATTTCTCTTCCATTTTAAGAACTAAGAGCTGAATAATCAGATTATAATATGGGTACCCGTTTATCCGGTCGAGTATCCCCGTCCCGCCACATTAATTATAACGGCTTAATGGGGCAGGGAACGGGAATATTTTTTCTAACTAGACGGAGATCGATATAGACCGCTCCGAGCCATCCCGGGCCGCTGCCATCCCTAATGATATTGGTGGGCCAGGCTATCACTTGGTCATGCCAGTGTCCACTCTTCTCACTTCTTATTCTTTCAATTCCTTCCAAGAAGTCAAAAGCTAGCATCCTCAGCTAATTGGCAATCTAGTGGGTCGTCACAGTAATGTTTTATTGTGTGGATGCAGGCGTTTTCTATTAAGGAGGTGTTCATAATTGGCTAGTTCTATTATTTTACATATATAGCTGATAGTACTGCAAGTCTCATCAGGCATGCAACGTCGCATGTGGTGCAAGATATATATGCCAGCATATGATCATCGATCGATTTTGTTCGATCTCTCTCAAGGTTGGCTTTCATGGCATGGCATGGGTCATTGGTGTATTTGGCTGGTTGGTTGGACCACTACGTACGTGATGCCCATATATAGTTGTCTGCAATGCAATTATTTAAAACAATATATATCCAACCCGAAAGAGCTAATTACTCAAGGTTGTTGATGAGTTCTAGCTCTCCCATCCATTTGCCCATCCAAAAATCTCAACAAAAATAAAATAAAAATAAATTTAACAACAACAGCAGCAATGATAATAATATGAAAGAATAACTTAATCTTGAGACTAGCTATGCCAGCCTTTAGAGCACAGCGCATGGTTAGAGCACAGCGCATGCACGATGCCACGGGCGTTGCTCTCCATGAAAAGACGTGATGAATGGTCCAAGTGATATGGTGCCTATATGTCTACATATTTACAAGCCCTCACGTCCTTCAGTAGTTGTCCGAGCCCCCCACCACGGCCATATTTTCTCCAAAGGAATCCTTTCTCCCACCCAGTCACTGTTTAAGCCATTCTGCGAGCTAATGTTCCTTGTGGAAAAGGAATCGGAATGATATCATGCATGACAGTACGCATGGGTCTTTCATAGAAATTAATATAAAATCTTAGCTTTTTCTTTAGTGAGGAACGTCCTTAATTGTTCAATATTTTCATTAAGAGACGAAAAGCGAGCTGATCGAGATCTTTTTTTTATTATTATTTTTATACATTTTTCTTATAAAATTTTGTACTATTTGATTATTAACTTTCCTAATTGATGATTGTAGATCAATTATATATGAATAACAACATACATAGCTATGTAGTAGGTGTTTGATCTATTTTACTATGATTGGTATTGTTAGCTAATAACATAGCATGACTTGAAATATATTACTAACATATTTAATAATGATATTTTATATACTAATTATTTTTCTATCTAGTTAAGAGGCTTTGTATATGGTGGTATGAATACTTACAGATCTATTATTCATCATTCTTTCAGCCTGAGATCTGATGTTGTTTCTTGGTGCAGAGGAGACAACCCATTATTGCATTTTCTTTTACAAAGCATTAAATTATTGAGCTTAGGCTTAATAGATATATAGTTTATTCCTTGTAAGAAAGGAACCTTGTTTGGATGTTGTCACGTCCCAGACCCAAAATTTTTGAGCTAGGATGACAACCCGCCGCGTGCCGGGCATGCAAGGCGTCTTAAAAATCTTGATATACGATTCAATCGGCAATAAATATGAAAACTAACCATAATACAATTGATAGTTAAAGTTTTGGGTATCCAACCCTACATCCAAATCATGCTAATAAAGTTGGGCTACAACAAGCCCTACACACAAACATAATAGGATTACACCAATGCAATGGTTCTTATTTTATTTATTGGAAGCTCCATCAATCTACACACATCCATCATCAACCCTGAGACTCTGAAAAACATGGTGAAGGTTTAATGAGTTTACACTCAATAAGTAAGCCTATTATATAATCATATTATATTTAACATGCTATCAACATATGCATTTGTCAACTTAACATAAATTGAACATTTGATAATCATCAGAATATGCAGTCTGGCAAACTCACTGTTTATGTAATTATAGATTTCCTATGTGACCCACGGCCCTGCAATACCTCAATCAGAGCACATCCTCCAGATGCGTGGCCATCAACATCCACAGAACACATTGTACGATGTGTGGGCCATACCATAACAGAACACACTCTACGATGTATGTGGCCATAAAAATCATACAGAACACATTGTAAGACATGTGGGGCGAGAACACACTCGTCAGTGTGTGAGGCCATAAAAATCATACAGAACATGTCTACAATATGTGGGGCCATATCATAACAGAATACATCTCCAGTGTGTGTGGCCATAAAAATCATACAGAACACATCTACAATATGTGGGGCCATAGTAAAGGAGAACCGCGGCGACACATATAAATCTATTTAACATTTTCATCATATGTGCATCATGCATCTGTATCTCATAATATCTCACAGTGGTTTGCACAGTACAAGGGAATGCATATAATCACCTCAATATAAACATGTCGTACAGGCAATCACAATTCTGGCATATACATCAATAAATCATTTCTTACAATATTACCAATCATTATAATCATATAATTATTCATTTGAAATCCACAGTTCCATGCCACAAACAATTTAGTTAATGCATGCAAATTGTATATACTCAATTTATTAATTAAATAATTAAATTGCATAATAGTCTTACTTACCTCCTATGCAAAATCCAAATGATGAACCAACTAATCAGATGTCTGGGCACCTACATGATCAATGTACATAATTAATTCACTGAATAAAATGACCCTTAAGACCCTACCCATACTAGTTCACAGGACCAACTTTGGGCTCAAATATCTCCCACTATACACACCCGATTGGGGAAGTAAAAATACCCCAAGAAACTAGAATTTACCAAGATTCTAGTCATATAATTTTCTTGCTAATCCCGGTCCATTACGGGGCCCAAAAACCAGCCCTAAAACTCATCCCTGCACGACCCAAAAGGCCCAAACCAGGCTGGCCCAGTCGGCCCATGGCCAACGTTCAAACCCCCGCTCCCCTGTTTCGCCCGAAACAGGGGACATCCCCTGGCCGGTGGCCAGGGCCGCCGCCGGCCTAATCCCGTCCGGCTCGGTCACCGGAGGCTGGGCCGGAGCCGGCCGCCGCCGCGGCCGGCCTCCTTCCTCCCTTTCTCTCTTTCAATTTCTCTCTCTCACATGATAATCGTCCGCACGGCTGTTTACTGTGCCGGCATCATCTTCGGCTAATTGGGGGCAGTCCGGCCACCGTTGGCTGGATCGGAACCGGCTGCCGTCGTGGCCAGCCACCTCCTCCCCTCCTATCTCATCAATTTCTCCCTTATCTCCCAAATTTTCTCTCATGATCCGCGCGGCACATCACTGTGCCGGTGGCACGGCCGGCCACCTTGGCCGGCCGGACCTCCACCCGATGCACGCCCGGCGCCGGTGGAGGCGACAGGCCAAAGCTCGGGCCCGGCGAGGCGGCGAGCACGCCGTCGGGCCCGAACCAATCGGCCCTCTCTCTCCTCTCTCTCTCCACCACCATCCAGTCGGACGCCTCCCCCGGCGCCGGCGGGGTCGCCGACCAAGGCTCAGGCCCGGCGCGGCGGCGAGCACGCCGCCGGGCCTGAACCAAGGTTCATCCGGCCGGCTCTCTCATCTCTCTGTGTCTCTCTCACGCGCTATCTCTCTCTCGCTCTCTCTCTCTCTCTCTCTCTCTCTCTCTCTCTCTCTCTCTCTCTCGGCTATCTCTCTCTCTCAGCTATCTCTCTCTCTTGGGCTCTCTCTCTCTCTTGGACATTAAGAGGATGGGCAAGGGATTACTTGGAAGAGGTGTGCGTCAGGGTGAACGAGGGAGTCATCCTTCGACTCCTTTTATTCTCCCACGCAACGCCTCGGATCAATAGAAGATGGGAACCCATCCGACACGCGAAAACCCAAGAAACCAGACGTCGCAATGGGAATCTAAACGTCAGAAGGGAGTCAAGATGCCAGGTGTCCCCAAAAATAAATACTAAGAGTTACATTCCCCCATAATAATTTACGGGGGGTTACATTCTCCCCCCTTATAAAAATTTCGGCCTTGAAATTTGATATACATCCAATAGAATACAGAATCCAAATTTTCTATCTCATAATCAGCTAAATGTCATTCAAAAGTCATAGTCATCGATACATCATCTCAGAACTTGATCCTTGCGGTCCACGATGCACACAAGATGATCTTCATACGTCAATTCTTTCTTAAGCTAAATTGGTTCAAGTTCTAACACATAACGGGGGTTTGAAATATACCTTCTCAGTCATAAAGATATGAAACACATTAAACACCCCAAAGAGTAATGAAAATAGTGCTAAGATATAAGCCACCTCCTTTATTTTGATCAAAATCTCAAATGGCCCAATGTATTGTGACCCAAATCACCTCTAACACAATTCTCATTCACATCATTGATTAGAAGACTTCCAATTGATTTTCAACCTGAAATTCCAAATCTTTCTGTTTAACATCAACATAACTTTTCTACTAACTCTGAGCTACATGAAGCTGCTTTGATACTTTCTCATATTTGTTAAACCAGCTCAGTAATCGAAATTTTCTCTCTCACACTTCATCTCAATAAAAATTTACACTTTATATCATAGACAACAAAATGAATCCATTTGAATATTGGCTTGGTAATCATTAAAATAAGCAATTTCACTAAGGGTATGAAGCTATACCAAGCACTTTCTAAATCCATCACACAGGCTCGCATTATATTCTCAAATCTAATTGGTTCATGCAGATTGTCCATCTATTTGAGGATGGAATGCTGGACAGAAATTCAGCTTAATCCACAAAGCTTTATGAAAACCTCATCAAATTAGAAGAGTGAGACAAATGGGTTCAGGCTCAATTTACACAGTTTACCATTAAACTAAAAACAAATATTAACATCTTTATCTCACTAAAATTTCATCCTCGAAATTAAATGTCCACAAATTTTGTACTATTATAGATACTCACTAGCAAACTTTTATTTTATTCCCAAGAACCCAAATGACATGTCCAACTTTCAAAATTAATTTAATCTTTCTACCAAATAAAATTGAATTCCTTAAGAAGTATTTCTTTTCTGTCATCCCTTTTATATATATGTATCTATATATACCTTAACTTCTCACAACACAATCATCATAAATATCATAGAGTCCATCACATGTATTATGTCATCCATTCTTAAGGTTAGTAACATCAGGTACTCTTAATTCCTCAATAAGATAGTTCTAAATTCTTTTGAATTAAGTATAAGATAGTTTTCTTTCAATGCTCTCTCAACTCATAAATAGTTGAATGTGCCACTAATCATTACGACACTTATCATAACATACTTGGTTTCACTCATGAATACTTTAAGCTAACATCAATGAACATTATGCCAATCATTTAGGATATCTTTCATAATTATCATAATCAACTAATTTAATTTCTTTGAATAATAGTGCCATCATTAATCATCAGTATGATTAATTTTATCTCCTTCATATTCATCAGTAATTACCACTACAACCAATCAATTTCTCTTGAATAGGTCAGTATATCCTCAATAAATAATGTAATTTAAATGATTCAATTTCTTGAATCGATTATTTCATTACCAATGATTATCAAAATCATCTATAGATTATGCAATATCTCATGCCACAACATGACCAACTAATTTAAACCCTTCAAATATCTCAAAGTGACTTCACTAATCTAGCTCAGATGGATATAAGACTTATAAGGTCAATAAATATTGAAAATGCACTTACCATCCGAAAGACATAATTGAAAATTATAGTAATCTCTCTATGACTTGAAAGTGATAATAGATGTATCCTTAACCATAATCCATAATTGATAATAATCAACATAAAATCATCTCCCTCCTATTTTCTTAACAATAAATATGCCACTTATGGATGATTAATAATTTATCCATCCTAGAGAAAGATATCTCCTTAGGAACTATGAACAAAGGTACAATAAGTATGCATAATAAATTAATGAATTGATATCATAATTTGGAAATCTATTAACAGATGAAAATCCCCATGAAATTCTTTATCAGTGGAGTTTATCTTATTCTCATTATTGCTAAAATCTTTCACTTTCTACCATCAAAATATTTGATCATTTATAGCCAAAATCAGTTCTAAAGATTAATAGAGTCTACTGCTCTCAAAAACTTAAACAGTAATTGTCTCAGAATTTAAAATTTTATATTCTTCCTAAATGATCCATCATGATATAATATGCAGTCAACTATTTCATCAGTATCAACCATCTGCATATCTAGCAAAGTAACAATCAGTCTTGAACAAGCAATATCCATAATAAAAGTTCTCTTAGTAAAATTCACTATATATACTTATCCATCCAGACTCAAATTCAAAAGTACTCAATTGTGATAGATCAAAAACATGTAATTAACTATTTCATTCCCAAAATATCATCAATATTAATCATCCATATAACCAGCAGATTAGCTCATAATCTTAAACTTACAATATCAACAATGCAAGTTCTACAAATAAAATCCATTTTATCCACATTCAAATTCAGATTTAATACCTCAAAATCCATATATCCGCTCAATTGCAATATGAACATAATGGTGTTATCTTAGTCATATTAGTCATCAATTGTAATTTTTCACTACTATATTTATTCCATATATTCATCTATCTTTTATTGCATATCCAATTAAAATTTCATCTTCCATATTATTTAAAGGTCTGAAATTGCTACGAATCATTTCCAACAAGTTTAATGGAGCTATAATCTCTAGAAGCCCCTTGACCTCCCCATTGGTCAAGGTCACCAGCTTGGGAGTTTCACAATATCATTAGCTTCTGATGGTTCATTCTTAATCCCTATCAAATTTATAATTCAATTAATATCTTAATAAACTTTAAATTTCAAGCTTCCAAAGCATAATTCATAAAATTCCTTGAAAGTCATAATTGTCTCCATATCATCCTAGTATTTTGCCTAAAGTGTCAGGTTTTCCTAAGTATAATGTCATCAAAATATGTTCTCTATGTGTTATCATGTCAATATGTCTGTGTCCCTAGGGTCATAACTGTATCATGTCAATATGTCTGTGTCCCTAGGGTCATAACCTAGGCTCTGATACCATAAAAGCTGTCATGCCCCAGACCCAAAATTTTTGAGCTAGGGTGACAACCCGCCGCGTGCCGGGCACACAAGGCGTCTTAAAAATCTTGATATACGATTCAATCGGCAATAAATATGAAAACTAACCATAATACAATTGATAGTTATAAGTTTTGGGTATCCAACCCTACATCCAAATCATGCTAATAAAGTTGGGCTACAACAAGCCCTACACACAAACATAATAGGATTACACCAATGCAATGGTTCTTATTTTATTTATTGGAAGCTCCATCAATCTACACACATCCATCATCAACCCTGAGACTCTGAAAAACATGGTGAAGGTTTAATGAGTTTACACTCAATAAGTAAGCCTATTATACAATCATATTATATTTAACATGCTATCAACATATGCATTTGTCAACTTAACATAAATTGAACATTTGATAATCATCAGAATATGCAGTCTGGAAAACTCACTGTTTATGTAATTATAGATTTCCTATATGACCCACGGCCCTGCAATACCTCAATCAGAGCACATCCTCCAGATGCATGGCCATCAACATCCACAGAACACATTGTACGATGTGTGGGCCATACCATAACAGAACACACTCTACGATGTATGTGGCCATAAAAATCATACAGAACACATTGTAAGACATGTGGGGCGAGAACACATTCGTCAGTGTGTGAGGCCATAAAAATCATACAGAACATGTCTACAATATATGGGGCCATATCATAACAGAATACATCTCCAGTGTGTGTGGCCATAAAAATCATACAGAACACATCTACAATGTGTGGGGCCATAGTAAAGGAGAACCGCGGCGACACATATAATCTATTTAACATTTTCATCACATGTGCATCATGCATCTGTATCTCACAATATCTCACAGTGGTTTGCACAGTACAAGGGAATGCATATAATCACCTCAATATAAACATGTCGTACATGCAATCACAATTCTGGCATATACATCAATAAATCATTTCTTACAATATTACCAATCATTATAATCATATAATTGTTCATTTGAAATCCACAGTTCCATGCCACATAGACAATTCAGTTAATGCATGCAACTGTATATACTCAATTTATTAATTAAACAATAAATTGCATAATAGTCTTACTTACCTCCTACGCAAAATCCAAATGATGAACCAACTAATCAGATGTCTGGGCACCTACATGATCAATGTACATAATTAATTCACTGAATAAAATGACCCTTAATACCCTACCTAGACTAGTTCACGGGCCCAACTTTGGGCTCGAATATCTCCCACTATACACACCCGATTGGGAAAGTAAAAATACCCCAAGAAACTAGAATTCACCAAGATTCTAGCCATATAATTTTCTTGCTAATCCTGGCCCATTATGGGGCCCAAAACTAGCCCCAAAACTCATCCCTGCATGGCCCAAAAGGCCCAAACCAGGGCGGCCCAGCCGGCCCATGGCCAACGTCCAAACCCCCGCTCCCTTGTTTCGCCCGAAACAGGGACATCCCCTGGCCGGTGGCCAGGGCCGCCACCGGCCTAATCCCGTCCGGCCCGGCCACCGGAGGCTGGGCCGGAGCCGGCCGCCGCCGCGGTCGGCCTCCTTCCTCCCTTTCTCTCTTTCAATTTCTCTCTCTCACATGATAATCGTCCGCACGGCTGTTTACTGTGCCGGTGTCGTCTCCGGCTAATTGGGGGCAGTCCGGCCACCGTTGGTCGGACCGGAACCGGCTGCCATCGTGGCCAGCCACCTCCTCCCCTCCTATCTCATCAATTTCTCCCTTATCTCCCAAATTTTCTCTCATGATCCACGCGGCACATCACTGTGCCGGTGGCACGACCGGCCACCTTGGCCGGCCAGACCTCCACCGGACGCATGCCCGGCGCTGGTGGAGGCGACAGGCCAAGCTCGGGCCCAGCGAGGCGGCGAGCATGCTGCCGGGCCCAAACCAACCGGCGGAAGCCGGTTCGGCTTCTGCCACCGCGCCAGAGGAGGGCCAATTGGCCCTCTCTCTCCTCTCTCTCTCCGCCACCACCCCGTCGGACGCCTCCCCCAGCGCCGGCGGGGTCGCCGGCCAAGGCTCAGGCCTGGCGCGGCGGCGAGCACGCCGCCGGGCCTGAACCAAGGTTCGTCCGGCCGGCTCTCTCATCTCTCTCTGTGTCTCTCTCACACGCTGTCTCTCTCTCGCTCTCTCTCTCTCTCGGGCTCTCTCTCTCTCTCTCTCTCTCTCTCTCTCCCGGCTATCTCTCTCTCTCCCGGCTATCTCTCTCTTGGGCTCTCTCTCTCTTGGACATTAAGAGGATGGGCAAGGGATTACCTGGAAGAGGTGTGCGTCAGGGTGAATGAGGGAGTCATCATTCGACTCCTTTTATTCTCCCACGCAACGTCTCGGATCAATAGAAGATGGGAACCCATCCGACACGCGAAAACCCAAGAAACCAGACGTCACAATGGGAATCTAAACGTCAGAAGGGAGTCAAGATGCCAGGTGTCCCCAAAAATAAATACTAAGAGTTACATTCCCCCATAATAATTTACGGGGGGTTACAGATGTTGATGTGCGGACCAAATTAATAAAATAGAGCCACTTTGATCTACGAAGATAATATGCCAAACCCATGCTAGTATGAACCTAACCCATATCTTATGGCCGAGGAGTCAACTGTACCACTAGGCTAACCAAAAGAAAAATGCTTTAGCTCTTAACAATCTCCCACTGGTGATTGTTTTATGGCGTTGTGGGAGATCCAAGAAAGCGCTGCCTTTACTCCTCCGCCTCCCTCGAGTCAGGTATTATTGCAAGATTCGACCATTACTATAATCCATTATGTTTATCCGAAGACAAATTCTACAGCGGACTGGATGGCCTCTTATGCTGCACAGTATTTCATTGACGGGACCTGATCTCAAGGTGACAGGATTACATCCTCTCTTCATATGTATCTTTTTTTGTGGACTATCCTTGTGATGACTGTTCGGTTTATATCAAAAAAAAATTATTATTTATTTATTTATTTATTTACGAGTTGAGATTTACTAGAGGCCTATTTATATCCTGCTCTCATCCAACAAAAATAGTTGGTACTGGTCAAAAAGAAATCTTCTAGGCCGAGACTGAGCAGCTATTAGTACTTGCTTCGACTCATTGCTTGTCTGCACCGTATAAATGCTCCTTCAAGTGGAGAAGAAAACAAGAGATCTATTGGCCCAAGGAACCTAATTATTGTTGCTACCGCTTGGGAACACTTCTATCTGCGAGCAATGGCTGAGGATGGAAGGGAGGAGAAGAAAAAGCAGGGAGGTCTCCGGACAATGCCATTTATACTAGGTGATCCATAAGCACTTATAATTCCATCTTAATACAATTGTTTATTGGGCTTGCAACGAATTTCACCCGTTTATGTGTTTGTTCTATCCTTTTAGCTCTTTTCTTGCCTGTTAAGTTGGATGGCAATTTGCCGTCCTGATATCTATTACTGGGATTTCAGTTCTATCGACCTAAGGATCATTCTCTAAACTTCAATAATTTTTCAGGATGAAAAATTTGTAACAGGTGAATGAAATTTCTCATGCCATCTGAAGAATGAATATAAATCTCGCCCATTATCATTTTCTTGTATTAATTCGCAATAGTGAGCTTTGCTGAAATTCTGGGTCCAGGCTTTGGTTATTTGAGCTAGGTTTCTTTGTATTCCAACTTTAAGGAATTACAGAGCAGCTCCAATATCTTGTTTCGTATGTGATTTAGAATTCATATTCATTTTCATTTGATCCCTAGACATCCCAGTGCTCTCACCATAATGAAAAATTTCTCAAAAAATTAAAAAGAAGAAGAAGAAAAAGAAAGAAGTAACCATAACAATGGATCCTTGGAAGGTAATTTGAAATACCATTGCATATCTTATAAATGCATGGTTCTGTCCATTAGCAGTTCAGGTCATGTACTGTTTCTGTTGGTACTCGGTGAGTTAGTGCCTCTCTTCCTTTTTCTTCCAAGTCCAACTAGAACTACTGGGTACCTTTAGGTAGCTTTTCACATCGACAAAAGGAAAAGTTGAAAAAGAAAAGAAAAAGAAGAAAATATGCATCATTTGCTCTCCTTTGCCTTTCAT
Organism: Calamus simplicifolius; assembly: GCA_900491605.1. Taxonomy (NCBI): domain Eukaryota; kingdom Viridiplantae; phylum Streptophyta; class Magnoliopsida; order Arecales; family Arecaceae; genus Calamus; species Calamus simplicifolius. The sequence continues at coordinate 291,379 of UESW01002221.1, read as the reverse complement.
TCTGACAGGAGGAATTAGAGACAGCTTCACTGTATTGATATCAGTTGATTGTGAGTGTACTCCACCTTACTTAATTCCCATCAGTAGTCTCCCTTGCTCCATAAGACTGAATCACCCTTTCAAAATACAAAAGAATGGGCCTGATCTCAACTCTTTGCAATTTACTTTTACTTGTTCAATTGGTTCATCATTTAGGATTATTGCTGCATATGCTTTCAAGCATGCTTCTAAATCTGTTCATACTTGTCTACAGCAAATGAAATCTGCGACAGGTTTGCAACCACTGGATTCAATGCTAACATGATCACATACTTAATTCAACAGCTCCACATGCCTCTGGTTCAGGCCTCCAACACCCTTACCAACTTCAATGGCACCTCGAGCTTGACACCGATCGTCGGTGCTCTCATTGCCGACTCCTTCGCTGGCCGTTTCTGGACCATAACTGTTGGATCCATCATTTTCCTGTTAGGACTGATTGGTCTCACCATATCAGCAGTCCTTTCGGGGCTCCGCCCACCAGTCTGCAACTTGATAACAAAAGAGATATGGGACTAACAGATTTTGAAAGTAGGGACTTCCTCAACGATGGTTAGAAAGTTGTGAAGGAAAATAAAATTGCTAAGGATAATTTTGGAAGAAGGCAAAAATAAAAGGATAAACTTGCTCTTCATTATCTCGAATGATGTCATTTACAGAGGTTTAAATAGAGATGAAAGAAACATCGTGCAACAAGAAATTAGAAGCACGTTATCCACTATCTAATAACGTGCAAAACTAACTAGCCCACGTACAGATAAACTTAAAAGATAAAACCCACGAACAGATAAACATGGGACACATAGAGTGACTTGGTCTAAATAGGAGAATGTGGGACTCTGCGTTATCCAACTGCAAAGTAGGAGAACGTGGGACACCTCAATTCTGCATTATCTCAACACTCCCCCTTAATGCAGATACTCCAACTACAAGAGAAAAAAAATATTGCGATGCCCAAATGCGTCGCTAATGCGTCGCTAAATATGCTATTGCGACGCAATGACGGCGTCGCTCAAATGATCATCGCAGTCTCAATTTGTCGCAATTGCGTCGCTTCACAACGACTCTCTGCGATGCAACAATGCGTCGCAATATTGCGACGCAATATTGCGACAATCATAAATGCGTCGCTAAATTTAAAACTAATTTTTAATTTTTAAAATTATTATTAAATATTGCGATGCATTCAAGTGCGTCGCAATATTGCGACGCATGAATGTGTCACAATATTTAATAATAATATTTTAGATATAATAGCGATGCAATTTGAGTCGCTAATGCGTCGCTAATTAAAATTTTTTTAAATATTGCGACGCCAGGTCATTGCATCACAATATTCAATAATAATATTTCAGATATATTAGCGACACAATGTGAGTCGCTAATGCATCGCTAATTAATTTTTTTTTAAATATTACGACGGTCATTGCGTCGTAATATTTAATAATAATATATTTTAGATATATTAGCGACGCAATTTTAGTCGCTAATGCATCGCTAATTAAATTTTTTTAAAAATATTGCGACTCCAGGTCATTGCGTCGTAATATTTAATAATAATATTTTAAAAATATTAGCGATGCAATTTCAGTCGCTAATGCATCGCTAATTATTTTTTTAAAAAAAAATAAAATATTAAAAATTAAAACGGTTAATACAATTTCGTTACATTTAAATATTGATCGAAACATTCTTCACTCATATTGATCCAAACAATAATCATTCAATTTCCAAAAATAATTAATATATTAAAATTTTGAAGTTTTCATGTACAACATATAAAAAGTAAAAAAAAATACATCAAGAATCCGACGATCACGTGGAGGCTGGGAACCCTGCGACAAGCGGCTAACCATATCCTGCAAATGACGCATCTGATCTCGCACGTCTGCAAGCTCCTACTGATGGCCTCGCATACGCTGCTCGAACTCGTGCTCGACCTCCTGCCGAACCTCCTGACGAACGTCCTGCCGAACCTCCTCTGTAATAGATCTCCGAATGTCGTCTAAACGCTCGGCAGGAATATCACCAGAATATCGCGAGCTGGAGGCCTGATGGGGAAAATATGCAGAAGCTCTAGTGCCCAGACCATAGACCCTGCGGTCTCGCGGCTGGGCACCAACAGCCTCCAAAAACACACGCGACTCTCCTCTGCTGAGAGTTCGACGGGCGTCTCCCCATCAGTAGTCGACCTGCGATGCCTGGGAGCGAAGCTCCTCGACTCGTGTCTTTGAATTATAAAATCAACAATAAATGAATTAATAAATTTCTTTAAATAAAATTTTAGAAATTAAACAGATACTACATAAAGCTAATTTCTTACCGCAACCTCCCGTGATCGCGTGTCGACCCAGGAACCGTCCCTCCTGGTGTGTGTCGCCCTGAATAGACGAAACTCACCAGGATCTCCGCCCTCCTGCTCAGACTATAACAATAAAAAAATTGATATTAATACAAATATTTGTAAATAACTAAATTAGTAATTAAATTATTTATGTTTTCTTACCATACGGTCTGTGCTCCTGAATCGAAATGGAGCCCGAAGTATGGCGGGAGAGACCCATGCCAGGACCGCCCTTCTCGGATCGGCGGTTCGTGCTGGCTGATGCGGACCTCCTGCGCCAGCCATCGGACTGCCAGGCCTGCTGCCACTCGTGCCAAATACCCTCTGGCACATGCGCAGGACGCTGACCCGATGACCTCCAACGATGAAGCATGTCGGAGTATCGGCGTCCCGTAAGAGCCTCCCATGCTGCCCTAATGGCATCATGGCTGGCAGGGTCCCACGTAAACTTTTTCTGCATTAAAATAAATAGTTAGTTTCAGAATTTATTAAGATTAAGAAATTTTATATCAGTGATAAATTGTATTTAATAAGTTTACCTGAAACTCAGAAAAATAAAACTCCCTCATGGCTGCAGATACGTGGCGCCAATCGTAGCCACTGGGATCTGCACGCCTCTGAAATACGGAGCTGATGTGGCTGGATACATGATGCTGCTCAATAAATCTATTAAAAAAATGCATGTTTATAAGTAATTGACTTAAAAACATAAATATATTTTTAATTAGTATATACTTACAGCCCATGAGCATCAGTCGAAGTACGGTGCGGCCGATGGTGGAAGAACTCTCGGAGGTATGTGCCGATCGGCTGGATGGTAATACCAATGCAGGATCACCGAAGGCTGTGCGATGTATGGAGATCCGAACTCTCCATCTCCAAAGCTCATGTGATCTGATGCAGCAGGGCTACGTCCCTGCTCACTCCGTATGTCGTCGGTAGATCTACCTCTGCCCGTCATACTGAAAATACTAAAGATTCATGCAATTAAATTACGATTAATGATTGACTATGTAAAAATTTAACACTTATAAATAAAGTTGAATTTAAAAAAACCTCTATGTTTAATCGGTGTCATTTGTTTCGTGAAATGTTGGTTCAACATCCGATGCCGTATCGGACTGCGATTCAGTTTCATTATCATCGGAAGGAAACCGAACATTTGCATCCGCAATTTCTTGGACATCACCATTTGGATCTCTAAGTGATGTTTCAGGAGCCCTTGTGTCGTCCTCAATTGCATGCATTTCCATCTCATCCTCTTGAAATGCAGGGCACTCGGCTGATTGACTTGATGAACTCTCCTCTAATACGATTGTTGAACGTGGGATGATTTAGAAACAGCCCACCAATCTCGCTTGTCGTTGCGCAAACTTGGATATCCGCAGTAAAACACTTGCTGAGCTTGGGATGCAAGGATGAATGGGTCATATTTCTGCAATCTTCGTCGATGGTTCACTTCAACCAAATTGTAGTCATTATGAACCCTTTTGCCCACAGGAACTATCGGATCGAACCAATCGCAACGAAACAATACGGTTCGTTTCATAGGCCAACCAGGATATTCAACTTCAACCACCTCTACTAACTTTCTGTAATAATATATTCTCCTAAATGTGTGGCATATATGCCACACTAGGAGAACGTATGAGCAAATACAAACCTCAATCTCAACCAACGATGATTAATAGCAGACTAACATATCGCAAAAAATATTCTCAAACTGTCCACCAGGATAATTTGAGAATTTGCAAGACTAAGTCTTACAAATTCTCAAACGGGTCTAAAGGTTATAGTGCTGTGATTAATAATATGGAAATCCGAAGACAATCGAACTTATGCTTGTTATTCATAAATTTTTGTCAATTATACATATATAGGAATAGTGTTCTATATATAGTCACTAACTTCTTAAGATTATTATGTCGAATATAAATGTTTGTGAAGACTAAAATATAAATTATTGAAACTACTAATTTGTTGCTAAAAATTAAATAAAACTACAACAAGACTTTCATTCTAGCATTACATAATTTAATGCATCATTCAATTTGAAGCAGAATGTAAATAATCAAGACATAACAATTGTAAATAACTACAAATGCACAAATATTATTGCATAAATAGCTATAAAGAAATGAAAAGCTACGACTGCTATTTTGAAATTAGCTAATCTAAAGAGTTATGGTTAATGAGCTAAATTAGTTGACCTAAATAGCTAAGCTAATTCAGCTCGACCTATCTAAAGAGTTTTGATTGATGATCTAAAGAGCTAAGGTTGATGATCTAGAATCAGCTTACTTGAAAAGTTAAAACTGATAAGCTAAATTAATTGACCTAAATAGCTATGATTTATGAGCTAAATCAGTTGATTAAAGAGTCATGATTGATGAGCTAAATCAGTCTATCCAAAGAGCTACGACTAATGACATTAATTAATTAATTTATTAGAGTGATCATTCTCCAAATATATATATAGTAATACTATTGTGTAACCATTTGAATTAGTCCTATCGAAGCAAGTATCACTTAGTATCACTATTGTGTGACATAAATTAACAGGGTGGGGAAACCTCCCCCCTTTTTTTTATTTTTTTTGGTGGCCTGGCCAGGCCACGGCCGTGACCGTGGCCAGAGAAGAAGAAGGGGGGTGTGGTGGGGAAAATCCCCCTGTTAATTTTTTTTTTGTGGCCTGACCACCGTGGCCAGGCCACGGCCAGCCACGGCAGCGGCCGCTACCGGAGACCGTGGCCGGAGAAGACGAAGGGGGGGGGGGGTGGGGAAACCCCCCTGTTATACTTTTTTTTTGGTGGCCTGGCCACTGTGGCTAGGCCACGGCCAGCCACGGCAGCGACCGTGGCCGGAGAAGACGGCCACGGCCGTGGTCGTGGCCGGAGAAGACCAAGGGGGGATGGGGAACCCCCCTGGTTATACTTTTTTTTTGGTTGCCTGGCCACCGTGGCCAAGCCACGGCCGGCCGTGGCCAGAGAAGACGAAGGGGGGGGGGGTGGGGGAAACCCCCCCTAGCTGTTAATTTTTTTTTGGTGGCCTGGCCACCGTGGCCAGGCCACAGCTGGCTACGGCAGCGGCCGTGGCCGAAGAAGACGGCCACGGCCGTGGCCGTGGCCGGAGAAGACCAAGGGGGGGTGGGGAAAACCCCCCCTAGCTGTTAATTTTATTTTTTTGGTGGCCTGGCCACTGTGGCCAGGCCACGGCCGGCCACGGCAGGGACCGTGGCTGGTGAAGACGGCCACGGCCGGCCGTGGCTGGAACCTAGTTTTTTTTTAAAAAATGAGGAGGAGGGGGGGCTTACCTTGGTTGAGAGGGATGCCGCCGGAGTGGGGGAGCTGCTACCGGGGGAGATGATAGGGGGAGTCGGAGGAGCGAACGGTGGCGGTTAGGGTAAGAAGAGGAAGAAGAAGAGAAGCGGGAGGGGGGGCGGCTCGACAAAGCTTATATAGTAGTGATTAGTGACGCAAATTTGCATCACTAATCACTCGCTATTTTTTTAAAAAATTTATTATGGATTAGCGATGCAACAACGAGTCGCTAATCCATCGCTAATTTGGCCTTTTTATTATTTTATGCAAAACTTAGCGATGCAACTAATTGCGTCGCTAATGAGTCACTAATTTGGCACCAATGTCCGGCATGAAAATTATTTTTATTTTCTAGAAAATTGCGTCGCTAATGCGTTGCAATATTTTTTTAATAATTATAACTGATAAAAAATATATTTTTTAAAAATAATTGCGACGCATATATTGCATCGCAATGTTTTTTTAAATTTTTTTATTATATTTATTTTTCTAAAAAATATTGCGATTCAATATATGTGTCGTAATATTAAAAATTATTTTCTCTAGGAAAACCATTTTTATTTTCTAGGAAATTGCATCGCTAATGTGTCACAATATTTTTTAATATTATAACTGATAAAAAATATTTTCTAAAAATAATTGCGACGCATATATTGTGTCGCAATGTTTTTTTTTTAAAATTTTTTATTACATTTATTTTTCTAAAAAACATTGCGATGCAATATAAAAATTATATTTTCTAAAAATATATGAATGGATGGTCCGGAAAGAGTTTTATCATGCTTCTCAAATTACTAAAGGATGCATTTCCAGAAGGCACTGGTTTACCATCCTCTTATTATGAAGCAAAGAAAGTTATCAACAAATTAGATATTGGATATCAAAAGATTCATAGTTGTCCAAAAAATTGTATGTTATATTATGATAGAAATGCTGATCGAGAGTCATGCAATGTATGTGGATCTTCACGATGGACAACTCATGAAGAGGATAAGGATGATGTAACGAACAAAACAAAAAAATCGATGAAGGTATTGCATTACTTTCCTCTTATTCCTTGATTGAAAAGACTATATTCATCATTGAAAATAGCTTCATTAATGAGATGGCATGATGAAGGGCATACGAAGGATGGAATATTGAGACATCCAGCAAATAGTTTAGCATGGAAAGCATTTGATGCTAGGCATTCTTATTTTGCCTCTAGTATTCATAATGTTCGTTTGGGTTTAGCTTCAAATGGCTTCAATCCTTTTTAGAATCTAAATTCTATATATAGCACTTGGTCAGTTGTTCTAATACCATACAATTTACCACTATGGTTATGCATGAAGCAATCCTCACTTATCTTGTTAATGGTTATTTCAGGTGATAAGGGTCTAGGAAATGATATTGATATTTTTCTACAGCCTTTAATAGAGAAATTAAAATAGTTATGGAAAGATGTCGATGCAATTGATACTTTAAATGGTGAAACATTTAAAATACGGGCAGCTTTGTTGTGAACTATTAATGATTTTCCAGCATATGCCAATTTATTTGGCTGGAGTACAAAGGAAAGGGTTGCATGTTCTTGTTGCAGATTCGACACATTCAATTTGGTTAAAACATGGAGAAAAATTTTATTATATGGGACATCGCCGATGGTTAGAACCAAATCATCAATTTTATTTTCAGAAAGATTTATTTGATGGTACCATAGAATTGGGATGTGCACCTATTCCACCGTCTAGAACTAATGTTCGTATGCAAATTAATTCCATAAGTTACATATATGGTAAATTCTCAAAGTCTTCTAAAAAAGAGGAAGGAATGATCAAGAAGAAGTGACAATTGGTAGTATGGATGCACAGGTATTTGAAGATCCATAATTTTTTTTTAAAAATGAGTAAGATGTATAGCATCCACAAATCAGCCTATCAAACATATATGGAAGAAAAGAAGTATCTTTTTTAACTTACCTTATTGGGAACATAATCTGATTCGACATAATCTTGATGTCATGCACGTAGAAAAGAATGTTTGTGATAATCTGCTTGAAACATTGTTGAATCTTGATGGAAAGACCAAAGATAACATGAAGGCACGATTGGATTTAAAAGAATTGGGTATCCGATCGAGCTTCATCCCATAATGCTTGCTAATGATAGAATTTATTTGCCTTCTACATCTTATACAATGTTTCCTCATGAAAAAAATAATTTTCATACAGTATTGAAAAATATTAAAGTACCTGATGGATATGCATCAAACATTTTAAGGTGTGTGCATCTTAAAGATATAAAAATTTTTAATCTCAAAAGTCATGATGGTCACATATTGATGCAAGATATCTTACCAATAGCTTCAAGATCATCAGTGCCTAACAAGTTCTTGCAGTTATAATTTGGTTATCATCATTCTTTAAGGCATTATGTTCAAAAGTTATTAATCCTAGAGAGATTGATCAGTTGGAGTCTGATGTCACCATTACACTTTGTCAGATGAAAAAGAGTCTTCCTTCTAGATTTTTTACTATTAAGGTATATCTACTCATTCACTTAGCTTCGAAAGTCAAGCTTGATGGACCGGTACATTATAGATGGATGTATCCTATTGAAAGGTACACTATAGTCTGATGTATCCTAATGACCGATATACCATAATTTTTACTAAAAGTAGCATCATCATTATGTTATGTTTAGAAATTTATTTATCTTGTAGGTACCTTATGCGATTGAAAGATTATGTACGAAATAGAGCCTATCCAGAGGGTTCGATTGCGAAAGGATATATTGTTAAAGAGTGTTTGACATTTTATTCAAGATATCTTCAAGGTGTGGAGACAGTGTTTAATAGACCTCAATGGTATGGTGATTTCGTTGATAATGCAGAATTGTATAAGTTTTCAACTGCAGGTAGAGTAATAAAAAAAACTAAACTATTGTATTGGATCATAAATCAATGGCACAAGCACATCGTTATGTGTTACTCCATAGTGAAATGATATCTGACTATCGTAGGTTAGTATGATTTATTGCATTTCAAGATTAAGATATCATATCTTCTTTTTTGTTCTAAATGAACAAAATATATTTATGCAGCGAATTTTTATTGTCTCAATGACAAGATAATCATAGCACTTGACCTAATCCAAGGATTGAGCATCGATGGTTAGTCGAGTTATTTCCTACATGGCTTTAAAATAGGTTTGACATATACTTGGAAAATACATGGATTGATTTAACATCAAATAACCTATTAACATTTCTTATTATTTTTTAGGTATCAACGATGATGAGAGAAATTTGTCAACTAAATTAATAGCCCTAGCTCGAGGACGTAACAAAGTTGTCAATAGATATAATGGTTTCATAATCAATGGTTTTAAATTCCATACAAAAGATCGTGAGAAATTTAGAAAAACATAGAATAGCAGTGTTATGATGGAAGCAGATGAAAAAACTTATTATGATGCACTAAAAGATATTTATGAGTTAGATTACTATGAAGTCTTTAAAGTCATATTATTTAAATGTGATTGGGTAGATATAAACTCATCAAGGGGTTTGAAAAAAGATGCAAATGGATTTACACTTGTAAATTTTACAAGGTTGATACATACTGGTGTCTTATTGAAGGATGATCCATTCATTTTTTCTTCTCAAGCTCTTCAAGTATTTTTTGTACAAGATGCAAAAGATAAAGATTAAACTATTATTATTAAAATAAAACCTAGGGACTTATATGAACTATGCCCTTAATAAGGAGCACAATAGTTTGCTAGGTTGGCAATAATTTGAGTGGTGATACCATCCATTTAAGATAGAGAAATAGTTAGACTTACAAAACCTAGTGTGTTGGCAATAATTTGAGTTGTCTTGAACATAAAATATTTTTATAAAATTATTATGATTAATATTGGTTATTTCTTAAAAGGTTTTGTATGAAAAGATTTTCATAAAAAAAGATATTTTATATAATCATGATTCTAATGAGTAATGAAGCCTCCCACTTGCCCACCTTCCGAAGTTTTTCATAAAAGGATAACCCAATTCTCCTTATTTGAGAGGATGAGCCCTTAAGTCTTATCCATCATCTAATGTTTGAAGCCAAAGAAGGATAAAGGAAAAAAGAAAAAAAGTAAACTGGGTTGATTAACTTTGTCCAAAAGCACCAGAAGGCTATCTCTTAAATGCAAAAACTGTATTGGCCAAGCTCATCTTGAGGGGCATGAGAGATAATTCCTACTCACTATCCCTCGGTCAAATGAGAAATAAAATGTGCTCCTCTTGAAAATATATAGCCATAAAGATATTCAAGATGCCCTAAAGAATAGTGTGCAACTCCTAAAGCCCAAGCATCCTAAAGAAGTTAATAAGACTAATGATTCTAATTATTGCCCTTACCATAGACTAGTTAGTCACCCTATTCAAGATTGCTGTCTTTAATGACTAGGTTGCAAAGCAGTATAAGATAAGTAATGTTACCTTATCTAAAGTTGTTTTGAATGATCCTCTAGAAGAATGCACCAAAATGGCTCTAGTCAAGGAGGTTATCGAACAAGTTTAGTCAAGCGCTAGTTTATATCAACCTTATCATAAGGTTAGTCATGGTCATAATTGTAGCAAATAGAGAGTGTTAAAAAGGTAGAGTTTTCTGAATTGATGCATTGTATGTTTTAAAAATAGATGTAATATTTTGGCATGCTTACTTTTGTAAAATTATACTCTAAACTTGATAAATTAATCTATTATGTGACTGATAAATTTATGATATAGAAATTCATATACCGTATACTTGATTTGTTTGATCCAACTAGAGATAGAGGTTACTTACTAAGCTGCCAGCTTATATAGTATTTTACTTGTCTTTTCATAGCCACAGAATGAGTAAGACTTGGATATGAAGGGATGATAGTGAATATCTAAGTACTCTAGAATAGTCATATTATTTTTAGTGCTAAAAGTATTGTAAAAGCTTATGCTGATGAGTATTTAGTTCTACATTGGCTATATACTAAAAAGATCTTGGGCACTTATATAAGAATAAGGAGCTTAAATAATATTTTTTGGCTAACCTCTTTGAAGATCCTGTGTTATTATAAATGGTATCAGAGCAATGCAATCAGTGCCTCACGTTGATTAGTGAACATTATAGATAGGCTTTATATATTTATAATTAGATTTGAATACAAATTTGAATATGGAACCTTAGCATGATGAGGATGTTAGGAGTTGAATTGAAGAGGGAGTATGTGAAATCCCATACTGAGTGTTTAGTCTCATGCATGTTGACTATGTACTAGAGAAATTTTAGGTACTTATACAGAATCAAGTAATCCAAATAATGTCTTCTTAGTGAATTATTTTTGATGAAGTTCTAGGTTATTACAAGTATAAAAGAGTTGTAATTGAATAATTTTATTATTACATTGAACTATTCTTTTGTTTTACATATTTATAATGGCATGTTGTGTTGTAAAAATTGATGAAAAAAATAAGCCTTGCATATTCTTTAATTTCACATCATAAAGGATGTGCAGCTGCAACATGTGTCCAATTGATACGTGACAAATTTTTTCTATAATCTTTCAAATATATTATTTTCACCATAAAGGATACCCTAAAAAAATTAAAAATTAAAAAAAAAAAACCCTTTCCCCAAGAGCACTTCTTCTACCTTGTTTCTTCCTGATGGCCCTTTTCTCACCCGTTCACGAAGATGAAGGCATTAGCGTAAATGATGTTTGATTGATGGCTATAATTCTACCTAGAAAAAGTCTTCCTGCATCATCTTCGGTGCAGAAAGTGCGCATCGAGCATATCTATTGACAGCGTTCCAATGCAGGCGTGCGTGCGAAGCGCATCATGGCTTATTGGGCCACGACATGCATACCGACACGAGCGCGTGGCTAATAGCCGCGCCCGGTGCACGTTTGTGCATTGGAACGGTGCACAAAGTCGTTCCCATGCTGCCTAACATCAAAAGCTAGAATAGGAGAGTGATTAGATGGGGAGCAGAACTTGAGATGGATAATTGCTGAAAGATGGGTTCGACAAATGTGTAATGGATGTCGACGTAAGGATAGAGTTAAATGTTGAAAGACAAAAGGACACTTTAAATTTGTTTAATTCAGAGCCAATTCCTAACGCATCCAGCAAAAGCATGTGATTATTATAATGCCATCCTAACGTAAAAGGTAGCTGGATGGTTACAATATCTCTTTTGATTATTATAATATTCTTCTAAACCATTTTTTCATAATAAATTTATTTATCACCACAATTAAGTTTGTCCGATAATATGAATAAGAATAGTCATGAATTATAATATAGGTAATAATCCTTATGGTATCAATGACCATAAAAGTCATGACTAAATCACTTTTCAACAACGATAAATGAAGTTGTCACCTAAAACACAATTTGTGTGATAATAAAAGTAGTCACAAATTATGCTATAGATGATGATCCTTATGACATGGGTGACAATATATTGTGGTTGCTATTCTATTTTTATATGATGATAAATAAAGTTGTCATAAATAATTAATGTTTTAATGACAACAAATATAGCCACAAATTATAGTATTTGCGACTACTTTAAAATTTTTTGCGGTAAGATATCTTGTCACCAAATATTTATTTATGATGATAATTGTTATTATAAAAAATTAATTATATGTGACAACAAATGTTGTCATAGAAGAAGGCTTTCAAAGACCGAGGTATATGTGACAACCTTGTGATAACTTTTTGTTATCACAATAATATTTAGTGATAAGATTTTTATCATATGTGACAACATTGACTGTCAGGAAAAAGCAATTTTCTTATATGATAGCTATCATGCCATTTATTTTTTATCATGTTGTCTAGTAACTACCCTTTGATTGGACCATCAGATAGCTCGTTTTTGTCTAAGCTATCAGGAAACTTATGTTTATCGAGCTATTAGGTAGCTAATCTTTGACCTAGTTGAGCTATCATATATAAGGATGCAAATGAGTTACACTTGCAATCTAATTTGATCTTAACCTGATTAGAGCTAACCCAATCCATATTTAGAAATATGTTGATACAAGCAAATCTGATGGAGTTGTCCATTAGTCTTGAACCAGCTCTTTAAGGTCTTTAAATAATCACCTTTGACCTTTTTAGGAAAAAATTGTGCCCTTGCACCATTCAAAAGAGAACAATCTCTTAAAACTTTATAATTGAAATTCATTGATTAAATAAAATGCATTAGGAGTCTATTTATGGAGCAAAACTAGCCCATAAATTGATACTGACAAAAATAAAACTCCTAAAAGAGTATAATAGAGGACTTCTAAAGAGAATAGAATAAGTCTCCTATAAAGATTAAAACAAACTTAAGACTCTTAAGGACACTCTTAATAAAGTTTCTATAAAAGCCAAAGTGTAGGATGAAAATAAGACTCCATAATAAAGTTTTCTTAAAAGTCAAAGTTCTTTTATTTTTACCCTTTTGGGCTATATATCCATAGGTTGGGTTAGGTATAAAAATTGGACTCAATCCAAATTTCGGGTTGAGTCTGAGTCTCATGTTTTTTTGATCCAACCTGGTTTGAACTTGAACCCAATTTATTCCAATTCATAACCTTGATTATATAAATCTTATTTTTCTTTATTCCAATTAACTTTATAAATTCATTGAATAGACTATAATTTAAACTAATTCTTCTTACCATCTTAACTACTAGATTTCCTCCTATGTTTTCTCTCTAATTTTATCTAAATCTTTATATTTTATTATTTATTTTGATTGATTCTTATTTATAATGTATTTAAGTATATCAATACATATTTTAAATATTATACTTTATAAATTTAATGATAATGATTTACTTAGATAGAATTAAGAGTTTTTGAATAAAAATTAAGTTTAAGTTGATTCTTTTTAATTTCATTAGTAGATCTATATTTGATTATTGATTACTAGTAAAATAATAGTTAGATGTTTGACTCAATACGATATTTTGAGTTGCATCCGAATAGACTCAAATAACTCGTTGGGTCTAAAATATCTTTCATAGACTTGACACAATCGGCAAATAGATTGAATCCATATCCAAAATCAATATTTTAATATAAAATTGGATTGAATCGGGGTCAAGTGTGACTTGACCTTAATCATGTAGCTCAACTATGGCTAAGCTATCATATAGCTCATCTTTGGCCAATCTTTCTTGTAGCTCATCTTTAGTTGAGCTATTAGTATTATTTGGCCCTGGATAAGGTTTCAGGATAGTCGGATATCACAGATACAAGAGACTAGGTTTTGAGTTCAAGATTGGATCTTAGTGTTAGGAAAAATGCATAAAGGTAGTGATTAATTAAATAAAAAATTCATAGTAAATTGTTATATGCTCTGTGTGTTACTTGAATTTGATCAGGGCTAGTTGATGTTATAAAAATTTTATTTTTATAGGCTGATGGTATTGCAGGCTGCATGCAGAGAAATCCGTGCAGTCATAGCAACTAGCAATATTTTTGCTAGAATCTGAATAACAGTTTGGTTTTTAGATGAAATCACTTGTGCTTTCGTTGGAAGAAGAATCAAAGTTGGTGCTAACCACATTAATTAACAAAAGCCTCTTAAATTGACATCACAATCATGCTATGAAGGATATGATCGCTGTTCTGAGTTTATTTTCAATTTTTTATTCCGTGGACTGATTTTTTTCTGATAACTATTAGTTCTGAGATGTGCATGGATGCACGGAAAAACACTACTACTTTTAATGTGATTAGAAAATGGTTATTTGATTATATCTAATTAAGTTCATCACTTGTCATGCATAGTTCGTATTAGATCTCATTATGAGTGCCATGAGACGATGTAATCATATTATTTCTGAGGAGTAGGGTAGAAGATCTAAATGCACCCTACAATTAAATTAGAAGTTAATAATAAGAAGAGTAGAGTTCAACTCAAAGTATTTTATCTTATTCTACTGGGAAATGAAATTACAATTTTGAAGCAAATAATTTTTTTAAAGCAACAAATATTTTTTTACCAAGTAGGAATTCAAAGTAAACTAGAAATTAAAATGCTTAACAAAACATGAATCCTAACTTATAAGGTTGCTTGCAACAAAATAATCAAGGTCTCGAAGCAAAATTATTTACCAAATATCTCTTTTTGATTCTAGAAATTGTTGATGTAGGCTTGAGAGCCTAGTAAAAACTTGAGAGTTACCAAGTGAAAGATTAAACAAAAATATGCAATGGAATTAAATCTAGACCTCAAATTTTGCAACTAATTATCAATTTCAAAACTAAGAAACAAAAGGGATCTACATCTATACACTAAAAGAAAGAAGAGAACTGGTTAATAGCTTCTTGCCTTTTTATCAAGAGGGCTCATTGTTGCCGAAGACTACCAAATTGATGCTTTTGAGGTGCTCTCCCAACTGAGGACTCAACCAGTTAGCTACATTATTTTTCCTAAAATCTATCAAGGTCATTCAAATTTTACCATGCAAAAAAGGAACACAAGAGTGAAACCAATAAAGAAAGAATTTTTATCAATTTCTAAATTATCAAAATTGAGTACAATAGTATGCATTTACAAGCTTCAAGATACCTTACAAAGATAGGGACATTTAGATGCCCTTAGAGAATGAAAAGAATAAGAAAATGACTCCTAAGCTACATAAACTAAGTAATTTTATTGTTAGAACATTTGTATAGAAGGAAATAACATTTCAATGCTGTCCTAAATAACACTAAAGGGGTTCGAATGTAAACTATCGGCAGGTGGTGCTACGTGTCCTTTAGATAGTGGATGGATATCTTTCGATCTAAGAAAGCCCATCTTAGTTTTAATTGCATATAACGCATGCCTTCTATAAGCTCCCTTCTAAGGTCTCCTAGGCACTATTGATTAATTATATGCCCTCCAATTGCTTTATATATCTCCAATGGTAAGTTATTCTATGATTTTGGTCTTTCTATTTCTAGTTTTGATGAATTCCAATAATATTTGCTTCTTTTTGTCAATGATTTTTTTCCTTACTTTTACTTTTCCTTGTTTAAATATGCTAATAGTCTAATGTCTAATTTTTTATTGTTGGACTTTCCTTTTTTTTTTGAGAATTCTCTTGAATTTTTGTTAACAACAAACCTTTGCTTAATAAGATATTACCACATTTCGAGATTGTGATGATATCTCTTTGGATGAAGGATCTTTACAATAATTATTAAATACCATTTCCATATATAAACTTTTAGTAATAGTCATGAACAATTATTAGATCTTTTTAAGATTTTTTAAAAATGTACATATATTGGTGGATGCTATTAAGCAAAATTAAAAATTCGTTGCTACAAATGTTCTTTATTATAGTCAGCCTAGTTCACACCTCTTCCCATATGTGATCATGAAAATCAAAAGTCCATTAATTAATTTAATTATGTCTATAATTACACACAAAGCTTTTAAGACATGCATTAATAAAACTTAATTGGGTTGCCCTATTTGTGCGAAAATATATTTTTCCATCCATATTACTAATTGCTTGAAACTTTTTTTTTGTTCAAAACAAGGGGAAATATTTTTGATTAAGGAAAAATCTAAAATAAGGATGTGAGGGTATTTTTAATAATTATCTTATTATAGAGACAAGCTATGTGTCCCTCCAAAGGAGAATAGAGTTGCATACAAATCTTAATCCAATCAATCCATATATCTTATAGAAATTTTTATCACCAAAGATAGGCCATGTATCCCTCCAAAGGAGAATAGAGTTGCTTGCAAATCTTAAGCAAATCAATCAATATATTTATAGATAGTTTCATCACCAAAGATAGGCCATGTATCTCTTTAAAGGAGAATCTTAAACAAATCAATCAATATATTTATAGATATTTTTATCACCAAAGATAGGCCATGTATCTCTCCAAAAGAGAATAAAGCTGTATGCAAATCTTAAACAAATCAATCAATATATTTATAAATATTTTTATCACCAAAGATAGGCCATCTTTCTCTCCAAAAGAGAATAAAGTTGCATGCAAATTTTAAGCAAATCAAAAAATACCATGTACGTATTTTTATTTAATGCAGGATAATAGAGTTGCATGCAAATTTTAATCAAGTCAAAAACATACCATGTACATATTTTCATTTGATACTAATGTCCATGTTCTATATATCGATGGTGCTTGACTTCTACTCCATAGACAAAGAGAGTTGAAGCGGAAATGGGTTCAACTTCGCACTCCCTTCATATTTTGTGGCTCTTTTTTTAGCCTACTTGGTCACAATTTCTAATGCTAGGAAAATTCTCCTTTCCTCAGGTAACTAATAGCTTTGCTACTTATTTTGTCATATGTATAAGCACATCGATATAGAACTTCTTAGCGATTAAATGACCATCAACTTCTAAACTATGTATAATAGAGATTCATCATATGTTCTTGATCAAACATTATTTGCATGTCAACCTACTAAGCTTTAGAACAATGGTAGGGAGAATAAGGAGCATTAAGCATATGCATTTGGTAAACATACGATTTCATGCTTAACAAAATTTTAAACTCCTATCTCATATTTGAATGGTTATAATGGACTAGGAGAAGATGTGGTTAGAGAATCCGATATTGACAATGCTGCTTCATTGCAAAACCTGAGGAATGACCCTCGAAACCTTCCATTCTTCAATAATAAGGGTGGACAATGGTAAGCCAAATGATCCAAGGCACATGTTTTTGTTAATCAAATAGTTTTATATTTAGCTAAATACTTAATTTCTTTCTTATATTTGAATGACATATAATGGAACAGGAGATGTAGTCCTAGACGCTAGTGTTGACTATGTCAAGCCCGGTCCAAATCCAGGACAGAACAATCAATCGCCCCCTCCACCAAGTGACAGAAAAGGTTGATTAAGTCAAAAGAGCCCTCTGATAGCTGTCTTAGCCACTCTTGTGATGATGATCCAATAAAACGATATGAGACTAGTGTGATGGCACTAGCCATCTCAATGTTATCTCAGATACTAAGTGGAGCCACTTATATGTCCAATGAATCATCATGATTAATTTTCATGCCAAAGTTTTAATTGATGATGTGCTGTGTGTGTCCCTCAATAACTGCAATTACTATTTTTTTTAAAAAAAAAGCATCAAGCTTTTTCACTCCAAAAAAAAGAAAAGTCAGCTTCTTCTTGGAATGTGTTTAGCCAAAATCGTTGATTGGTTTCTCCAAATAGAGAGGTCGAGGAAAGAGATTTCAGCAAATCCTTTTTATCTAAAAAGTAAGATTGCTATTACCCGTCTCGATAAATAGTATGCACATATATATATTGCAAAATGTAATTAACTGGAGCAAAATAATCCTTTTTATTCGTGACAATACTTGGTACTGAGTTGTGCATGAGAGAGATTTATGAAACACTTCAGTGTTTATGGAGTTTCTTTACTATTTTTAACTATCTTTATTATGTTTTTAATTTTCTATATTCATACATTATTAATTTTTATTATTTTTTCTAGCCTCGTTAAATTTTTAGTTGTTTCCTTATTGGAGTTTCAAAAATTTTACAGTAATCCAAAATATTTCGAAACGAGAAATTTGTGATGAAATTTATGAAATTTTTATCTATCTTTTCCATGTTTTTAATTTTCTTCTTTCATTTTCTCTTTGATTTTTAGAGGAGTTATTTCTCTATTTTGATTATTAAGAATTTTTTATTAATTAAATAAAATTCTTAGGTTTGTTATAAAAAAAATTATCGGCCATTAACTCAGTGCAATACTATTATTTTATCATTATATCTATATTAATTTATCCTTCTTGTCCACCTAATAAAAAAATAGACAGAAAAAATGCACATCGTGATTTGAGTGAAAGAGGCCCTGAGCATTGCGACGTGGACTATGTGGCCGTGAGACCGATGATATATTGTCACATGAGACTATAAAATTCCATGGAGGCCTTCCCTTATGAGATGTCCCATCTTGTGCAGCGGTGACACCGGTGCTTATTTTATTGTTTTCAAATTAATAAATTATTAAATACTCTATCCTTTGGTTTAGTTTATGATATTTTAAAATTAAATGCATTTTACTATGCCTTTAACTTTTTCTCCTTTTTTTAATGATGTCGTAGCCAATGATAACTTGAAAGGCATATAACAGCGATGGATGACAGAAATAGATTGGGATTGAGATTCTATTTTTTAAAAAAATAAAAAATAATAATTGAAGCCTTAAAATTATTAATGTGCAAAAAAAATGTATATCATTTTGAATTCAATTCAATTTTTCATATTAAGAAGTGTTACTTTTCTTTTTCGACCTATACCTAGCCGTGTTATAGTTGGCTCCAACCAAAATCAATTCCCTTCTTAAGACAGAAAAGTTTTTTATTGTTAAGACTACAAATGGGTTGGATCAACTTATCATCCAATTTAGCCTCGATCTAATTAGATCTATTCTAATTTGTAGTTAAAGTTCTATGGGTTGGATCGGATTTAAAAATTAAATCAATCTAAATTCTAGGTCAGCTTCAAATCATATATTTTTGCGCTTGACTCAACCTTATATACCCAAACTTATAAAGTTTAATTTTATAAATCTTATTTTCCTTCATTCTAATTATTTTTATCAATATATTGTATAAGCTCTAATTTAAACTAATTCTGCTATTTATCTTAATAACTAGATCTCCTCTCATCTTCTTTTCCTTAATTATATCTAAATATTTATATTTTATTACTTATTTTGATAAATTCTTATTTATAATATCTTTAAGTATGTCAATAAATATTTAAATATTAATTTATAAATCTAAGGATAATTAGATATTTGGATAGGATTAAAAAATTTTAAATAAAAATTAATTTCAAATTATTTTTAGTCTTATTTAAATTGTTTAATGAATTATCAATAATAATATTTTAGCTATAAATAATAGATACTTAATTACAAATATGATTTGATTCAATCTGCCCTATATCTCAATATCGTGGATTGAACTCTGATTCTAAATAGATTTGAATGGCTTGTTAGATTTAATTTATTTTTTTATAAAGTCAATCTAATCTTATCTAATTTACTAATGAATTGAATTCAGGTTCAAAATTATAATCCAAACATAAAATCGAATTGCATTAGAATTAAATATGATCCAACTTGGCGCCATCGATTTGTAGCATAGAAAGGCTAGCAATGGACTAGCCTCCACCAAATACGACCTCTCTTTTTCTGTCTTTCACCGCTCGTTATCACTGCTGGTATGTTTCCTCTGCTGCTGAACATAAATCTAAATCAATATCTCTCGCATGCATGCACGCAGGACCAAATTGTTGAAGGCTATGCATGTGCCCCTCAAGTCGCTATAATGCTAAAAAAAATTTTGATGCAAAAATATTATTAAAATACATCAGTTTACAGATTATTATATATTTCAGTCTCCATCAAAACAATTGGCCGTCTCTATTGTACTCAAAAGGTAGGCATCTCCCCCAGTCTCTCCCAAACGATGCCCAGCTGAAGAAACTCTTCAAAAAATTCTTGTCCTTTGTGTTACATGTTATTTGATTCTATTTGTCTACCAGAAAGTTTTTTACATTTTGTCTGTTGTGCTAACAAAAAAGAAAATACAATCTGAACTAGAGACTAGAGAAAATGGAACATGATAATAAATTATGACCATGGTATGCGGTAATGACCGGCTTTGTTTATATCATCAATGTTCATCTCAACATAGTAATAAATTATAAATTAGAAAAACATTTTATTTGGTGAACAGAGACTTGAGAAAATGGAACCATTGATAATTTAAGATTTCTCCATTATTCTGAATTTAATTAGTTCCAGGTGTACGTTTTCCATGATGATTCAGACCTTTATATATATATATATATATATATATGCATAGCTTAAATGTAAGCAATACCTATTTTAACCTTTTTTTTATATAGCTTTATATTTTGGTAAAAAAATATTAGCCCAATAGTTGAAAATATCTTGGTTGGTCATGACAAGGCCTCCTCAACGCTTAATGTGGTTGTCATATACCTCTTTTCTTTTCCATCTAGGGGATGTTTGGCTGGAGAGGAAAGAAGGGTTCAGACTTTTTTCTCAGGCTTCACCAAAAAGGTTTACCTACGAGAAAGATATAGTATTTTCTCTTTTTCATCTAACTAAAAAATTTTTAAGATGAAAAGTTCAAAACTACCTCTATTATATTTATATTATATTATTATAATATATATAATATAATAGCATAATATAATAATACAATATATTATATATTATATTAGAAAAAATATTACTAATATAATATCGTATATTATGTTTTATTATATTATATTAATTTTCATGCAATCATTGTTCTAAAGGTATTATAGTTAAATTAAATAAAATTACTTTCAATCAAATATAAAAAAAATACTTTCAGAGCCATTTTGTCATATAAATTTTTATCAATTAAATTTTTTCACAAATGTGTTATTATATGGTATTTTTTATACTTTTCTTACCACTTTGCTTTAATTTCTATATATAATTTCTTATTAGCTAGCTAGGTTTAACCGCCAGCTCAACGTCCTTTATATTCGCTCCAACTCTATATAAAAAGAGTTCGCTGATATTTTAATTTAAACAGACGATATTGGTGGGCCGTGCCATCACTTGGTCATGCATGAGAGATGAGAGTAGCTAGGAATGGCAACCAGTGATGGTGCCGTGTGCACTCTTCTCACTTCGCTTATTCTTTCAATTCCTTCCAAGAAGTCAAAAGCTTGCATCCTCAGCTAATTGGCAATCTAGTAGTGGGTCGTCACAGTAATGTTTTATTGTGTGGATGCAGGCGTTTTCTTTTAAGTAGGTGTTCATAATTGGCTAGTTCTATTATTTTACATATATAGCTGATAGTACTGCAAGTCTCATCATGCATACAACGTCGCATGTGGTGCAAGATATATATGCCAGCATATATATGATCATCGATCGATTTAATTTGTTTGATCTCTCTCAAGGTTGGCTTTCATGGCATGCATGGGTCATTGGTGCATTTGGCTGGTTGGTTGGACCACTACGTACGTGATGCCCATATATAGTTGTCTGCAATGCAATTATTTAAAACAATATATATATCCAACTCGAAAGAGCTAATTACTCAAGGTTGTTGATGAGTTATAGCTCTCCCATCCATTTGCCCATCCAAAAATCTCAACAAAAAAATAAAAATAAAATTAACAACAACAACAGCAATGATGATAATATGAAAGAATAACTTAATCTTGAGACTAGCTAGGCCACCCAGCAGGCTTCAAGTATATAGACGGTAGAAATTAAAAACCAGCGTCCGACTGCTTGCAGGCTGCTAGGCCTGTTTCAGGAGCATCAATTCCAGTCTAGTCACTGGTTATTTTATTTTTATTATCTTTTGTAAAAACTCTATCATAATATTACAAAACTACGTCAAGAATAATAATAATATTTATGGCTAGCTCCCGGGTGCTGGAAACAATATCGATCAGTTGTAGCTTTGTTGAATATTAACCAGCGACCAAATAAAGAAGTGAACATGAGTCTTCTCGATGGATTGACATCAGTGGTTATTTTATTTTATCGTAAGATCTTTAACGATTAGAATTTATCAGTTTACTAAAAAAAATAAGTTCTTCATATCTAGGCTTCTTATTAAGAGTGCTTTTTCATGAATTAGTGAAGACTAAGAAGGTTTGATGACATTGATTGGTGAAATTTAAATTTTGAAGATAACCATCAACACTATATATATATATATATATATATATATATATACATACACACCTGTATATGCGTTTATGTGTGTGTATATATATAAATATATATATGTATATGTATGTATAAAAGAAAACTATGTAATGAATGAGCAACTAGACCATTGATCCAAAGGAGAGATGAGTTATATTATTATATAACAAATGATCCAAAAGCTATATATATAAAAAAATACAACCCATTTAATATAAAGCCCAAAACTAAATTTATTTAGCATTACAAAGGTCAGTGGGTGGTTGTTAGTCAAATTTAGGTCTAGCAATCTTGACTTATTAATAGGTCAAGTTGGGTCATCAGGGTTAAATGAGGTTGATCTAACCCAAACAATTGATTGCCTATTTGGTCACTCTTTAACTACCACATAATTTTTTCTTATTACATAGCATGTTGTTCTTTACCTAATTTATGTAATGAGCTCAAACCTTTTATCCTATATTACATAAAACCTTAACCTTTGTAATTGTCATCATCTTTAATCGCCACCATCTTTAACATGAAGCAAGAGATGGGATGCTAGTTCACAAATATGTTATCATATCAACCAAGAAAAGTCTACCAAAAAAATGCATGCATATATTTGATTGAGACTTTTCTCCAAGAAAAAGAGATCCAAAGTATGCAATAGATAGTTGTTATCCTATAATTTTAAATACTATACAACCTCTGTTATATGCCACAACCTAGCAAACTGAGTTGACGGTTCATAAAATAACTTAATAGAGTTTAAAAAACAAATTCCTTGAAAAATTCCTTGCAAAATTAATTTCTGAGCGAATTTTTGAGCGATTTGTTTTTTATTAATGAGTCCTTAGCAAAAATTTTTTGATAAAAAATATCCCTTGAAAAATCCCTCGCAGATTTAATTTCTGAAGGATTTTTTGATGATTTTTCGAGGGATATTTCTATAATAAATGGCTTATTTGTAAAAAAAACTGATAAAAAATCCCTCGAAAACTCCCTTGGAAATTAATTTTGCGAGAGATTTTTTGAGGGATTTATTTTTATTAATGAGTTATTAATAAAATTTTTCATAAAAATTATCCCTCAAAAAAATCCTTCGCAAAACTAAGTTTTGAGATATTTTCTGAGGGATTTTTTGATGATTTTACAAGAAATTTTTCGAGGGATATTTTTATAATAAATGGCTCATTTATAAAAAAAATTGATTAAAAAAATCCTTTAAAGTCAGAAATTAATTTTGCGAGGGATTTTGTGAGGGATTTGTTTTTCATTAATGAGTTATTAAAAAAAGTTGTGATAAAAAAATCCCTTGGGAAATCACTCGCAAATTTAATTTTCAAGGGATTTTGTGAGGGAATTTTTGATGATTTTGTGAAGGATTTTCCAAGGGACATTTCTATAATAAATGGCTAATTTGTAAAAAAAAATTGATAAAAAATCTCTCAAAAATTAATTTTGTGAGAAATTTTCAAGGGATTTATTTTCATTAATGAGTTATAAATAAAATTTTTTGATGAAAAAATTAAAAAAAAATCCCTCGCAAAATTAATTTTTGAAGGATTTTTCAAGGGAATTTTTTTATCATTTTTTTACAAATAAGCCTTTTACTACAGAAATATCCCTCGAAAAATCCCTCATAAAATCATCAAAAAATCGGTTGGAAAATCCCTCAAAAATTAATTTTGTGAGGGATTTTTGAGGGATTTTTTTATCAAAAAATTTTATTAATAACTCATTAATGAAAAATAAATCCATCAAAAAATTCCTCACAAAATTAATTTCTAAGGGATTTTTTATCAATTTTTTTTATAAATAAGCCATTTATTTTAGAATATCCCTCAGAAAATCACTAACAAAATAATTAAAAATCCCTCAAAAAATATCTTACAACTTAATTTTGCAAGGGATTTTTCAAGGGACTTTTTTTTATCAAAAAATTTTATTGATAACTCATTAATGAAAAATAAATCACTTGAAAAATTCTTCTCAAAATTAATTTCTGAGGAATTTTTTATCAATTTTTCTTTTTACAAATAAGCCATTTATTATAGAAATATCCCTCAGAAATTTTTCACAAAATCATTAAAATTTCATTGCAAAATCCCTCAGAAATTAAAGAGATTTTTGTCATCAAAAAAATTTATTAATAACTCATTAATAAAAAACAAATCCCTTGCAAAATTAAATTTTGAGGGATTTCTTGAGAGATTTTTTATCAATTTTTTTATAATAAGCCATTTATTATAGAAATATCTCTCAAAAATTCCTCGCAAAATCATCAAAAAATCCCTCAAAATTAATATTGCAAGGGATTTTCTGAGAGATTTTTTTCATCAAAAAATGCTATTAATAACTCATTAATAAAAAATCCTTCGCAAAATTAATTTCTAATGGCTTTTTTGAGGTATTTTTTATCAATTTTTTTGAGATATTTTTTCATCAAAAAAGTTTATTAAAACTCATAAATGAAAAATAAATCCCTCAAAAATTCCCTTGTAAAATTAATTTTGAGGGCTTTTTCAAGAGATTTTTTATCAATTTTTTTTACAATTAAACCATTTATTATAGAAATATTCCTTACAAAATCCCTCATAAAATCATCAACAAAATCCCTCATAAAATCTTTCAAAAATAAATTTTGCGAGGGATTTTTTGAGGGAATTTTTCATCAAATTTTTTATTAATAACTGATTAATGAAAAATAAATCCCTCAAAAAATCCCTCGCAAAATTAATTTCTAAGGGATTTTTTGAGGGATTTTTACAATTTTTTTTACAAATAAGCCATTTATTATAGAAATATCCCTCAAAAAATCGTCGCAAAATCCCTTGAAACTTAATTTATGAGGGATTTTTTAAGGGATTTTTTTAATTAAAAAATTATTAATAGCTCATTAATGAAAAACAAATCCTTTAAAAAATCCCTTGCAAAATTAATTTGCGAGGGATTTTTTGAGGGAATTTTTTATCTGAATTTTTTTACAAAGAACCTATTTATGTTAGAAATATTCCTCAAAAAATTCCTTGCAAAATTAATTTTGCAATGGATTTTGTGAGAAATTTTTTTTTAAAAAAATTTTAAAATTATATTTTTTTATCAAAAATTCCTTCGAAATTGTGAGGGATTTTTTTCCTCGATAAAATTCCTTGGTAAATCATATTTTTCTAGTAGTTGGATTAAAACTTTTGTCTAGCAAGAATATGGTGACAGAGATGCCTTGGCTGAAAATATTCAAGAAAAAATGTGAAACTTGCATAGTTGGAAAGCAACAAAGAAGAACCTACATTTCAGGAAGATCAAGAGAAGCATCAAAACCATTGGAATTGATACATTCAGATGTTTGCGGCTCGATCAAACCAACAACTATGGGAGGTAATGAATATTATCTTTCCTTCACTGATAATTATTCTGGACAGACATGGGTTTATTTATTAAAAAAAAGAGTGAATTATTTTAGTAATTTAAGAAATTTAAGTTGCTTGTTGAGAAACAAAGTGGTTTTCAAATTAAAGCTTTGAGATCGGATTGTGGTGGTGAGTATTTATCCAATGAGTTTTCAAATTTTTTCAAAGCACACAGAATTTTGCATCAAGTTACATGCCTTATTCACCTCAGCAAAATGGAGTTTTAGAAAGAAAAAATTAAACTATTTTAAATATGGTTCGATGTATGTTGAAAGATAAAAATATGCTTAAAGAATTTTGGAGAGAAAGTTGCTTGTGCAATTTATTTATTGAATAGATTTCCATTAAAAAGACTTCACAATATGACACCTGAGAAAGCATGGAGTTCATATAAGCCTAAGGTTGATCAGCTTTGCATCTTTGAAAGTATTGCTTATGTCAAAGTACCTGATGAGAAAAGGATCATACTTGATGATAAAGGAGTAAAGTCCATTCTTTTAGGATATGCTGTAAATTTAAGTGGCTATAAGTTGTATAATCCTATTACAAAGAAAGTTATTTTTTCAATAGATGTTGAATTTGATAAAAAGAAAATGTGGAGCTGGCAAGATAACAATAAAATATAAAAAAATGATGCATATATTAAAGAAGAAGAAGAGTCACAACATCAAAAGAAATTTTATCAATCCTACAACAAAGTTCAAGACATCCATGATCTCCACAAGAAAATTCAAGTGGCCCATCCTCAAATAGAGTGCATAAAACTCAGAGTGCGCAAGAGTTGCTTGACGTCACAAGGCGTCTTGATGCTAATGATTATACTATGTTTTATCTTTTTACAAGTTATGATCCAATTGAGTTTCATAAAGCAAATAAAGAAGAAAAATGGAAAAATGCCATGCATGAAGAAATTTCATCAATTGAGAAAAATGACACTTGGAACTCACAAATCTTTCCCAAGGTCATCAAGCCATTGGAGTCAAATGGGTGTATAAAACAAAAACAAGTACAAGTAGAGAAATAGAAAAAGACAAAGCTTGCTTGGTAGTGAAAGGCTACAAACAACAATATGGCATTGACTATGATGAAGTTTTTTCTCTTGTTGTTCGAATGGAAATAGTATGCCTTCTTATTTTCTTAGCAACTCAAATGAAATGAAATTTTTTTTAAATGGATGTGAAATCAGGTTTTTTGAATGGCCATTTGAATGAAGAAGTCTATGTAGAACAACCTTTTGGTTTCATTCAAAAAGGATAACAAGACAAAGTTTACAAACTCAAAAGAGGTCTTTATGGATTGAAACAAGATCCATGAGCTTGGAATACAAGGATTGACAAGTATGAAAAATTTTTCAAAATGCCTTCTTGAACATTCTCTTTATATGAAGACTAATCATGTTGGCGATGTTCTATTTGTTTATCTATATATGGATGATTTGATATTCACAAACATAGTCTTGCAATGGTTGAAGTTTTCAAGGCTTCAATGATCAAAGAATTTGATATGATAGATTTTGGCTTAATATCTTATTTTTTGGGTATTGACACTACAAGAAATTCATGAAATAGCAATGCAACTTAGCGACACAAATATTCATCACAAAATAACGACAGAATTACGACGCAATTGCGACCCATGATATCTGCGACATAATTTATCAACGCATTAAATTAGTCGCAAAATAACGATGGATTTAGCAACGCATTTAGCGATGCATTTTAATGCATCATTGTTTAGTGACGCATTTTAATGCGTCACTGTTTAGCAACGCAATAATGCGTTGCTAAATGGCAACACATTTAAATATGTCGCTAAATAGTTTAGCATTTTAATGCTAAACTGTTTAGTGATGCAATAATGTGTTACTAAACAGCGACGCATTAAAATGCATCGCTAAACAGTGACGCATTAAATGCGTCGCTAAATGCATCACTGTTTAGCGATGCAATAATGCATCGCTATTTAACGACTCATTAAAATGCATCGCTAAATAGTGACGCATATAAATGCATCGCTAAATTTAGCAACTCATTCGTGTGTCTTGCTAAATAGGGTTTTAGGGTTTAAGGATTTAGGGGTTCAGGGTTTAAGGGTTCAGGGATTCACGGTTCAGGGATTCAGTGGTTCAAGGTTTAAGGGTTCAGTGTTCAGGGTTTAAGGATTTCAAAGGATTTAGCACTTTTGATGCATACAAGTATGGTCATTCTGTTAAAAGCTTGATTAATCTTATCCTACTCTTTCTTAGCTGAATTATGCAATACTTTTGGTGGTAACTCGTGACAAGAGATCGAAGAGATTAATATAACATAACTTTCTAAAACATATTTCTAACTTCTAATTAACTTTTAACTCATGTAACATAAATTTATAGACAAAATAAATGTAGAAATTCAGAAAATCTAAAAAATAATTCATCCTTTTGATCATAATGACATTTTCATAAGTTTAGAATATTTGTTAATATTGACCCATCTTTCATAATTAGCTTATAACTTTCTTATTTGATCTTTTATTTTAAGTGACTTATAATGCATTGGAAATTTAACTCAACAATAGATGATATAATATAAAAATTAATTATTTTAGTTCTAGTGAATCTTCTTTTGGACTAATGCATGTTATATTGCCTTATATTGCTAATTAAAATAAATTTTAAAATTTAAGCTTACTAGATATGTATGAATTAAGTATCATATTTTATTTTTATTTAAGAAGTATATTTTAATCTAGTGGTCATGTAGAATATATTTTATCCAACTAGTTTAGCTCAGCATAAATCTTATAGGATCGTCCTTTAATCTTGTTCAATTATTGCTTTCTATATAGCCATGCTTTCTTTTTAATATTTGATGATCCATCACCATGTGTCATCTGGATGAATTTTCTTTTTTTACATATTGTTGGGGAGATTGTTGAGAAATTGTTGCCCCAATCTTATTGATTTTGATGATTACCAAAAGCCATGAGTATATTAAAAGATGCAATGAGTTTATTTACATGAGCAATGAATTTATTTAGAACAATCAATGAGTATGTTAAGTATGACTTTAATCAATTTGAAAGTAACTTCAAGCTCCATGTTTAAGCTTTCAAAAAGAAATTTTTATACTTCATATTTCAATCAATGAGTTTTTGGAACATTTCTTGAATTGATTCCTAATGACAATTTTATTATATTCAAGTCAAAAAATTGATTTAAAATTAATCTGGAACGAATTTCAAGTCAATCAGAAAATTCTCTGATTTTTGATACGTTCCGGAGCCGACTCTAGAGTTTCAGAGTCGACTCCACTCAGTATACAGAGATTCCTGATTTTCACGAGTCGACCCCTGTGATTCAAGAGTCGACCCCCGATTCTGTCGAGCCGACTCCATGACTGTGTGAGTCGACTCCGCTCAGACACCAGAAGGTTGTTTTTCTGAGCACTTCGCGAGTCGACCCCTTGCTTTTCATGAGTCGACCCCCGACTGTCAGGAGTCGACACTTTATTTTCGTTGAGTCGACCCTTTAACTTTCTGAATATTTCTATTTTTGGTATCGCGTCTTCGAGCCGACTCGCCTAAAGCTGGAGTCGACTCCAACAAATCTGGGCGTGATTTTTCTGAATGCCAACTCAGCGCCAACGGTAAGATTTTTCAATAACGGCTATATTTCTTTGTTTCTAACGGCTATATTTTTGCAGAATCTATAAATAGAGAAGCCGTTTTCAAATCAAAGATATACAGAGATATACACATCAAGAGAGAAAAGAAAAAATCAAAAAAAAGAGCATCATTTGAAAAAATCCGAGATTCAAAAATAGAGTGAAAGAAAAGTGTGAAATCAAAGGAAGCTTCGTCTGTGCTCAAGTTCATCAATCCAAGAAAGCTTCAGAAGAAAATCCAAGAGCTATTCAAGAGCAAATCAAGAGATTTTCAACATTCAAAGAAAGGAAAAAGCTCAAATCAACTCCAACGTTCAATCCGTGAAGAATCCGAGCTGAGGCCCGATTCTACACTTCAAAGGAGTTGAGGAAAAGAAGAAAAGAAGAAAAGCTCAAAAGCCAACCAACTACAAATCAGGCTTTTCTAAACTTTGTTCTTTTTTTGATTATCTGCTCATTGAGGAGCTTGTATTTGAAAAAATAATATTTTTATTATTTTGTCTAGTTCAATCTGGGGGATTGAACTAGTGGAGGTAGTCTTACCTCGGTACAAGCTTGGTATAGCTTGTGTTAGGGTTTTTGTGCTGGTGAGCCCGAAAAACCGCTGGGTTCGTTGTGATCCCGGAAAACAACAAGTTTGAGTTGTGAGCTTGTAAAACAACTCGGCTGTAATCAAGAAAGATTATAGTGTGGACCCAAGTGAATCTTGGGAGTGGACGTAGGTGTTGGATACACCGAACCACTATAAAATCTTTGTGTTTGCCGTGCTTTATTGACTCTATCTCTATCTCTATTTTATTCACTGTACTTTGTATTTACATTGCATTTGCTTTCATTCTTCTTAAGCAAACTATTTTAAAAGGCTAAATTTTTAAAGAACCCAATTCACCCCCCCCCCCCCTCTTGGGTTGTCATCTGGGCCAACAATTGGTATCAGAGCTGGTGCTCATTAGATTTTGATCACACGATCAAGAGCTAAAGATCCAAATGGCAACTCAAGTTGGATCATTTGCTGAAGGTCATTCTACGAATAGACCTCCTATTTAATGGTTCAAATTATTCATATTGGAAAGCAAGAATGAGGATATTCATTCAAGCTTCTGATTATGAATATGGGGTGTTATAATTAATGGACCTAGTACACCCACACATGTTATTGATGGCACTATTGTTCCTAAGCCCGAAAGGGATTGGAATGATAATGATAGGAAGATGGCACAGCTTAATGCTAAAGCCATGAATGTCTTATATTGCTCTTTAGATGCTAATGAATTTAATAGAATCTCCACTGTAATTCCGCAAAGGATTTGGGATAGATTAGAGGTTACCCATGAGGGAACCAACCAAGTAAAAGAATCTAAAATTAATATTCTTGTTCATAAATATGAGTTGTTTAGCATGGAACAATCTGAAACCATTGCATGCATGTATACTAGATTTACAGATATTGTAAATGGTTTAAAAAGTCTTGGTAAGACATATACTAACTCAGAACTTGTTCAAAAATTCTTAGGTCACTACCAAGATCATGGGAAGCAAAAATGACAGCAATCCAAGAAGCGAAGGACCTCAACACTCTACCCTTAGAAGAGCTTCTAGGATCACTTATGACCCATGAGCTGACAATGAAGCAGCACGTAGAGGAGGACACAAAGAAGAAGAAAGTGATTGCCCTCAAAGCTGCAAAAGAAGAAGAGCAGCAGCGATGATGATGATGATGATGAAGAGACTGCTCTCTTAGCTAAAANTTCCACAGGTGTCAGAATAAAGCCTACAGAGATGTGAACTGTTAAGGTGCATTTGTGTAAGAAGGGGTTTGTTCCTGATTACTGTTTGGTACTGTCATGGTGAACCAGAGGATATTCCAGCAGCTGTTATAGGCCAACAAGAGTCAATTCCCGTAGAAACCATTTGTGAATTTAAACACATATGAAAATGGTGATGAATGCATCGGGTAATGACTTCAATCAGAATACATTTATGGAAGAACCAAATCCAGATGCACAGCAATTTTATGATATGTTGCGTGCTGCAAATCAAGAATTGTATCCTGGGTGTGAGGGTCATTCCCAGTTCTCTATGCTGCTCGGTTGCTGAATATTAAGGCAGAACATCGATTATCAGAAAAGGCGTTCATTCTGTAGCTGAGTTAATCAAAGAAATTTTGCCAAATGATAATGTTGCCGCAGACAGTTTTTACGCAACAAAGAAGTTGTTGCGTGGGCTTGGGCTCCCAGTTAATAAGATCGATTGTTGCTTGAACAATTGTATGATATTTGGGGTGAAGACTCAGAGCTGAGATGGTGTAAGATTTGTGGGCAATCGAGGTTCAAATACAAGTAGGAGGAAAAGTGCCTTACAAGAGGATGCACTTTCCTCTGACTCCACGCCTGCAGAGATTATACAGATCTAAACAGCTGCTGATATGAGATGGCATGCCGAACATGAATCTAAAGAGGATGTCCATCAGATTCAACTTGGAAGCATTTCACATCCTGATTTCGCTGAAGATATAAGGAATGTCAGATTAGGTCTTTGTACCGATGGCTTCCAACCATTCAGTCAAGCGGGGCAACAATATTCATGTTGGCCTATGATACTGACTGTATAACCTTCCTCCATGAAAGTGCATGAAAGATACTGCAATGTTTTTAACAGTTTTGGTTAGGACCATCAAATCCAAAGGAAAAGATTGATGTCTTCCTGCAACCGTTGGTGGCCAAATTGAAAATGTTGTGGGAAACAAGAGTAGCCTACGACATTTCTATGAAACAAAATTTCATCATGAGAGCTGCTTTGATGTGGACAATAAGTGACTTCCCGGCATATGCAATGTTGTCTGGTTGGAGCACTGCTGGACGTCTGGCATGCCCCATTGCATGTATGATTCGGATGCATTTACATTGCAGAAGTGGTAAGCAGTCATGGTTTGATAATCATAGAAAGTTCTTGACTCCAAATCATCCTTACAGGCGTAACTTGGCCTTTCAGAAGAACAAAGCAGTCACAAAATTCGCCGAATCGGTTATGTCCGGCACATTTGATACTATAGAGCATTTGGGGTTGAGCCGGGAACTCGATGCAGATAGAATAAATGTATATGTAAAGAACATAACTGGAAGAAGAGGAGTATATTTTGGGATTTGCCGTATTGGAGCACAAATCTCATCCGACACAACTTGGATGTTATGCATATCAAAAAAAATTTCTTTGATAACATATTTAACATGGTGCTAAACATCCTGGGAAAAACCAAAGATAATGCAAAGTCAAGAGAAGAACTTAATCAGTATTGCAGAAGAGGTGAATTGAGGAGGAGTGCCGACGGGACCTATCCTAAAGCTTTACACTCTTGACAAATTCTTTTATGTAATGGCTTAGAGGGTTAAAATTTCCAGATGGTTATGCCTCAAATATCGGTAGGTGTGGGACATGCATAAGCTCAAGTTGTTCAGCATGAAGAGTCATGACTGCCATGTTTTTATGCAACGATTATTGCCTATAGCTTTTCGTGAGTTGCTTTTGCAACATGTCTAGAAGGCATGGAGCTCAGCTTGTTCTTCATGGAGTTATCTGCACAGTCATTACTTCTGCATCCATAGCAAGGCTTGAGGAGGAAATTCTAATTATTTTATGCAAGCTGGAGCGAATATTTCCTCCCAGTTTTTTTGACTCAATGGAGCATTTATCGGTTCACTTGCCATACGAAGCGAGCATAGCTGGTCCCATGCAGTATCGCTTGATGTATCCTTTCGAGAGGTAATATATACATCATTAAGACATATTGACATTTCAAATATTATTTCATTGCGAGAAAATTGGTTAATTTTTTGTCTCAACTTTACATATAGGTACCTTAAGAAGTTAAAAAATAATGTGCGTAATAAGGCAAGGGTTGAAGGTTCTATATGCAATGCACACTTGATCGAAGAAGTTTCAGCTTTTGCCTTGCATTACTTTGAGGGTCACGTCTACACGAGGACCTAAAATCTTGGTCGTAACGATGACGTATGTGGACGAATAATGATGGTATAATATCAATTTTTAAAGGTATCGGCCGTTCATTTGGGGGCAGAAGTCAAGAAATCTTAGCGATATGGAGTATAATGCAGCACATTATTAATCCTAATGAACTGTAGAGAAGTCGATCCATATTGAGAAGTGTATTCAATGCTTAATTGGAACTTCTAATTTAAATTATAATATACCATAATATTTAATTGCTAACATCAGTTTTAATCCTTATCATCCCATAAGGATGTTGTGATAGACAACGACAGATGAATCCCGACATCAGTCAAGTTGCAATTGGAGAAATTAGAAACGGAGTTTGCTTACTGGTTTTATGAATTTGTGAGTAGTATCACTCAATCAATTTCGATAATGGCTATTATTTTTTGAATTGGATGTCAATATTATTAATTTATAGGTCAACGGTCCATGGTCCACAACCGACAATATTTTCATTAAATGTCTATCGCAATGGCCATTGAAGACCGTAACAACCTCTACTGGCTATTTTGTAAATGGGTACAAATTTCAGATTGAACGATTAGCAGCTTCAAGAGGCACGCAGAACTGGGGCGTGTGTGTTAAAGGAGAAAGTGTTGGAGCAAATATGCAGGATTTATGGAAAGTTAGTAGAGGTGGTTGAAGTTGAATATCCCGGTTGGCCTATGAAACGAACCGTATTGTTTCGTTGTGATTGGTTCGATCCGATAGTTCCTGTGGGCAAAAGGGTTCATAACGACTACAATTTGGTTGAAGTGAACCATCGACGAAGATTGCAGAAATATGACCCATTCATCCTTGCATCCCAAGCTCAGCAAGTCTTTTACTGCGGATATCCAAGTTTGCGCAACGACAAGCGAGATTGGTGGGCCGTTTCTAAAATCGTCCCACGTTCAACAATCGTATTAGAGGAGAGTTCATCAAGTCAATCAGCCGAGTGCCCTGCATTTCAAGAGGATGAGATGGAAATGCATGCAATTGAGGATGACACAAGGGCTCCTGAAACATCACTTAGAGATCCAAATGGTGATGTCCAAGAAATTGCGGATGCAAATGTTCGGTTTCCTTCCGATGATAATGAAACTGATTCGCAATCCGATACGGCATCGGATGTTGAACCAACATTTCACGAAACAAATGACACCGATTAAACATAGAGGTTTTTTAAAATTTAACTTTTTTTATAAGTGTTAAATTCTTACATAGTCAATCATTAATCGTAATTTAATTGTGAATCTTTAGTATTTTCAGTATGACGGGCAGAGGTAGATCTACCGACGACAGACGGAGTGAGCAGACGTAGCTCTGCTGCATCAGATCACATGAGCGGAGATGGAGAGTTTGGATCTCCAGCAGAGGCGCAGCCTTCGATCTCTGCAGCAGTATTACCATCCAGCCGATCGGCACAGACCTCCGAGAGTTCTTCCACCATCGGCGGCCGCACTGTACTTCGACTTGATGCTCAGGGGATGTAAGTATATACTAATTAAAAATATTTGTTTATATTTTTAAGTCAATTACTTATAAACATGCATTTTTTTAACAGATTCATTGAGCAGCATCATGTATCCAGCCACATCAGCGCCGTATTTCAGAGGCGTGCAGATCCCAGTGGCTACGATTGGCGCCACGTATCTCCAGCCACGAGGGAGTTTTATTTTTCTGAGTTTCAGGTAAACTTATTAAATACAATTTATCAGTGATATAAAATTCTTTAAACTTAATAAATTCTGAAACTAACTATTTATTTTAATGCAGAAAAAGTTTACGTGGGA
Organism: Calamus simplicifolius; assembly: GCA_900491605.1. Classification (NCBI taxonomy): domain Eukaryota; kingdom Viridiplantae; phylum Streptophyta; class Magnoliopsida; order Arecales; family Arecaceae; genus Calamus; species Calamus simplicifolius. The sequence continues at coordinate 256,097 of UESW01002221.1, read as the reverse complement.
TCCTGCCAGCCATGATGCCATTAGGGCAGCATGGGAGGCTCTGACGCGACGCCGATACTCCGACATGCTTCATCGTTGGAGGTCATCGGGTCAGCGTCCTGCGCACGTGCCAGAGGGTATTTGGCACGAGTGGCAGCAGGCCTGGGAGTCCGATGGCTAGCGCAGGAGGTCCGCATCAGCCAGCACGAACCACCGATCTGAGAAGGGCGGTCCTGGCACGGGTCTCTCCCCATACTTCGGGCTCCATTTCGATTCAGGAGCACAGACGGCGTATGGTAAGAAAACATAAATATTTAATTACTATTTTAGTTATTTACAAATATTTGTATTAATATCATTTTTTTTATTGTTATAGTCTGAGCAGGAGGGCGGAGATCCTGGTGAGTTTCGTCTATTCAGGGCGACACACACCAGGAGGGACGGTTCCTGGGTCGACACGCGATCACGGGAGGTTGCGGTAAGAAATTAGATTTATGTAGTATCTATTTAATTTCTAAAATTTTATTTTGAGAAATTTATTAACTCATTTATTGTTGATTTCATAATTTCAAGACACCCAGGCATCGCAGGTCGACTCTACTGATGGGGAGACGCCCGTCGAACTCTCAGCAGAGGAGAGTCGACGTGTGTTTTTGGAGGCTGTTGGTGCCCAGCCACGAGACCGCAGGGTCTATGGTCTGGGCACTAGAGCTTCTATATTTTTTCCCCATCAGGCCTCCAGCTCGCGAGTTCCTGTGATCTTCCTCCCGAGCGTTTAGAGGACATTCGCAGATCTATTGCAGAAGGAGATTCGCCAGGAGGTCGAGCAGGATTTTGAGGATCGTATGCGAGGCCGGGATCAGGAGGTTGCAGACATGCGAGATGAGATGCATTATTTGCAGGATATGGTTAGCCGCTTGTCGCAGAGTCTTCAGCCTCCACAGCCTCCACGTGATCGCTCAGATTCTTGATGTATTTTTTTTCTTTTTTTATGTTGTAAAAACTTCAAAATTTTAATATATAAATTATTTTTGGAAATTATTATTGTTTGGATTGAGTGAAAAATGTTTGTATCAATATTTAGATTTAGCGAAATTGTATTAACCATTTTAATTTTTAATATTTTAATTTTTTAAAAACAAAATTTGCGACGCATTAGCGACTGATTGCATCGCTAATATTTTAAATATTATTATTAAATATTGCGACGCAATGACCTGGCATCGCAATAATTTAAAAATAAATTTAATAGCGACGCATTAGCGACTACAAATTGAGTCGCTATTATCTTAAAATATTTTAATAAATATTGCGACGCAATGACCTTGCGTCGCAATATTTTAAATAATTTTTATTTGCGACGCATTAGCGACTCAAATTGCATCGCTATTATACCAAAATTATTATTATTAAATATTGGGACGCATCTGGATGAGTCACAATTTTGCGACCCAATTTAGTGCGTCGCAATATTTAATAATAATTTTTTTTGTTTTAAAAATTAATTTTAAATATTGCGACGCAATTAGTGCATCGCAATATTTAATAATAATTTTTTTAAAAAAATTATTTTAATATTGCGACGTAATTTAGTGTGTCGCAATATTTAATAATAATTTTTTTAACTAAATTTATTTTTAAATTAGCGACGCATTTGCATGCATCGCAATATTGCGACGCAATGTGGCATCGCAAGAGCATCGCAGAGAGTCGCAATATTGCGACGCAATTGCGACAAAAGGGTATTACGACGGACAGTTAAGCGATGCCCTCGTTGCGTCGCTATTGCGTCGCAATATCATGTTTAGCGACGCAATTGCGATGCATTTGGGCGTCGCAATATTTAAAATCTCTTGTAGTGCATAAATCAGCCTATCAAACATATATGGAAGAAAAAAGTATCTTTTTTAACTTACCTTATTGGGAACATAATCTGATTCGACATAATCTTGATGTCATGCACATAGAAAAGAATGTTGTGATAATCTACTTGAAACATTATTAAATCTTGATGGAAAGACCAAAGATAACATGAAGGTACGATTGGATTTAAAAGAATTGGATATCCGACCGAAGCTTCATCCCATAATGCTTGCTAATGATAGAATTTATTTGCCTTCTACATCTTATACAATGTTTCCTCATGAAAAAAAATAATTTTCATACAGTATTAAAAATATTAAAGTACCTGATGGATATGCATCAAACATTTTAAGGTGTGTGCATCTTAAAGATATAAAAAATTTTAATCTCAAAAGTCATGATGGTCACATATTGATGCAAGATATCTTACCAATAGCTTCAAGATCATCAGTGCCTAAACAAGTTCTTACAGTTATAATTTGGCTATCATCATTCTTTAAGGCATTATGTTCTAAAGTTATTAATCCTTGAGAGATTGATCAGTTGGAGTCTGATGTCACCATTACACTTTGTCAGATGAAAAAGAGTTTTCCTCCTAGATTTTTTACTATTATGGTATATCTACTCATTCACTTAGCTTCGAAAGTCAAGCTTGATGGACCGGTACATTATAGATGGATGTATCATATTGAAAGGTACACTATAGTCTGATGTATCCTAATGACCGATATACCATAATTTTTACTAAAAGTAGCATCATCATTATGCTATGTTTAGAAATTTATTTATCTTGTAGGTACCTTATGCGATTAAAGATTATGTACGAAATAGAGCCTATCCAGAGGGTTCGATTGCGAAAGGATATATTGTTAAAGAGTGTTTGACATTTTATTCAAGATATCTTCAAGGTGTGGAGACAGTGTTTAATAGACCTCAATGGTATGGTGATTTCATTGATAATGCAGAATTGTATAAGTTTTCAACTGTAGGTAGAGTAATAAAAAAAACTGAAACTATTGTATTGGATCATAAATCAATGGCACAAGCACATCGTTATGTGTTACTCCATAGTGAAATGATATCTGACTATCGTAGGTTAGTATGATTTATTGCATTTCAAGATTAAGATATCATATCTTCTTTTTTGTTCTAAATGAACAAAATATATTTTATGCAGTGAATTTTTATTGTCTCAATGACAAGATAATCATAGCACTTGACCTAATCCAATGATTGAGCATCATGGTTAGTCGAGTTATTTCCTACATGGCTTTCAAAATAGGTTTGACATACTTGGAGAATACATGGATTGATTTAACATCAAATAACCTATTAACATTTCTTATTATTTTTTAGGTATCAACGATGATGGAGAGAAATTTGTCAATTGAATTAATAGCCCTAGCTCGAGGACCTAACAAAGTTGTCAATAGATATAATGGTTTCATAATCAATGGTTTTAATTTCATACAAAAGATTATGAGAAATTTAGAAAAACAGAATGCGGTGTTATGGTGGAAGCAGATGAAAAAACTTATTATGGTGCACTAAAAGATATTTATGAGTTAGATTACTATGAAGCCTTTCAAGTCATATTATTTAAATGTGATTGGGTAGATATAAACTCATCAAGGGGTTTGAAAAAAGATGCAAATGGATTTACACTTGTAAATTTTACAAGGTTGATACATACTGGTGTCTTATTGAAGGATGATCCATTCATTTTTTCTTCTCAAGCTCTTCAAGTATTTTTTTGTACAAGATGCAAAAGATAAAGATTGAACTATTATTATTAAAATAAAACATAGGAACTTATATGAACTATGCCCTTAAAAGGAGACAATAGTTTACTAGGTTGGCAATATTTTGAGTGGTGATACCATCCATTTAAGATAGAGAAATAGTTAGACTTACAAAACCTAGTGTGTTGGCAATAATTTGAGTTGTCTTGAACATAAAATATTTTTATAAAATTATTATAATTAATATTGGTTATTTCTTAAAAGGTTTTGTATGAAAAGATTTTCATAAAAAAAGATATTTTATATAATCATGATTCTAATGAGTAATGAAGCCTCCCACTTGCCCACCATCCGAAGTTTTTCATAAAAGGATAACCCAATTCTCGTTATTTGAGGGGATGAGCCCTTAAGTCTTATCCATCATCTAATGTTTGAAGCCAAAGAAGGATAAAGGAAAAAAGAAAAAAAAGTAAACTGGGTTGATTAACTTTGTCCAAAAGCACCAGAAGGCTATCTCTTAAATGCAAAAACTGTATTGGCCAAGCTCATCTTGAGGGGCATGAGAAATAATTCCTACCCACTATCCCTGGTCAAAGGAGAAATAAAATGTGCTCCTCTTGAAAATATATAGCCATAAAGATATTCAAGATGCCCTAAAGAATAGTGTGCAACTCCTAAAGCCCAAGCATCCTAAAGAAGTTAATAAGACTAATGATTCTAATTATTGCCCTTACCATAGACTAGTCAGTCACCCTATTCAAGATTGCTGTCTTTAATGACTAGGTTGCAAAGCAGTATAAGATAAGTAATGTTACCTTATCTAAAGTTGTTTTGAATGATCCTCAAGAAGAATGCACCAAAATGGCTCTAGTCAACGAGGTTATCGATAAGTTTAGTCAAGCGCTAGTTTATATCAACCTTATCATAAGGTTAGTCATGGTCATAATTGTAGCAAATAGAGAGAGTTAAAAAGGTAGAGTTTTCTGAATTGATGCATTGTATGTTTTAAAAATAGATGTAATATTTTGGCATGCTTACTTTTGTAAAATTATACTCTAAACTTGGTAAATACAATTATGTGATTGATAAATTTATAATATGAAAATTCATATACTGTATACTTGATATGTTTGATCAATAAGAGATAGAGGTTACTTACTAAGCTGCGAACTTATATAATATTTTACTTATCTTTTCAGGGCCACAGAATGAATAAGACTAGGATATGAAGGGATGATAGTGAATATATGAGTACTCTAGAATAATCAGATTATTTTTAGTGCCGAAAGTATTGTAAAAGCTTATGCTGATGAGTATTTAGTCCTACATTGGCTATATACTAAAAAGATCTTGGGCACTTATATAAGAACAAGGAGCTTAAATAATATTTTTTTGGCTAGCTTCTCTAGATTAGATCCTTTGTTATTATAAATGGTATCAGAGCAATGCAATCAGTGGCTCATGTTGATTAATGAACATTGCAGATGGGCTTTATATATTTATAATTAGATTTGAATACAAATTTGAATATGAAACCTTAGCATGATGAGGATGTCAGGAGTTGAATTGAAGGAGCGAGTATGTGAAATCTCATACTAATGTGTTTAGTCTCATGTTGACTATGTACTAGAGAAATTTTAGGTACTTATACAGAATCAAGTAATCCAAATAATGTCTTCTTGGTGAATTATTTTTGATGAAGTTCTAGGTTATTACAAGTATAAAAGAGTTGTAATTGAATAATTTTATTATTACATTGAACTATTCTTTTGTTTTACATATTTATAATGGCATGTTGTGTTGTAAAAATTGATGAAAAAAATAAGCCTTGCATATTCTTTAATTTCACATCATAAAGGATGTGCAGCTGCAACATGTGTCCAATTGATACGTGACAAATTTTTTCTATAATCTTTCAAATATATTATTTTCACCATAAAGGATACCCTAAAAAAATTAAAAATTAAAAAAATTAAACCCTTTTCCCCAAGAGCACTTCTTCTGCCTTGTTCTTCCTGATGGCCCTTTTCTCACCTGTACACGAAGATGAAGGCATTAGCGTAAATGATGTTTGATTGATGGCTATAATTCTACCTAGAAAAAGTCTTCCTGCATCATCTTCGGTGCAGAAAGTGCGCATCGAGCATATCTATTGACTGCGTTCCCATGCAGGCGTGCGTGTGAAGCGCATCATGGCTTATTGGGCCACGACATGCATACCTACATGAGCGCGTGGCTAATAGCGTGCCCGGTGCACGCGTTTGTGGAACGGTGCACAAAGTCGTTCCCATGCTGCCTAACATCAAAAGTTAGAATAGGAGAGTGATTAGATGGGGAGCAGAACTTGAGATGGATAATTGCTGAAAGATGGGTTCGACAAATGTGTAATGGATGTCGACGTAAAGATAGAGTTAAATGTTGAAAGACAAAGGACACTTTAAATTTGTTTAATTCAGAGCCAATTCCTAATGCATCCAGCAAAAGCATGTGATTATTATAATGCCATCCTAACGTAAAAGGTAGCTGCAGTATATCTCTTTTGATTATTATAATATTCTTCACTAAACCATTTTTTATCATAATAAATTTATTTATCACCACAATTAAGTTTGTCCGATAATATGAATAAGAATAGTCATGAATTATAATATAGGTAATAATCCTTATGATATCAATGACCATAAAAGTCATGACTAAATCACTTTTCAACAACGATAAATGAAGTTGTCACCTAAAACACAATTTGTGTGATAATAAAAGTAGTCACAAATTATGCTATAGATGATGATCCTTATGACATGGGTGACAATATATTGTGGTTGCTATTCTATTTTTATATGATGATAAATAAAGTTGTCATATATAATTAATGTTTTAATGACAACAAATATAGCCACAAATTATAGTATTTGCGACTACTTTAAAATTTTTTGCGGTAAGATATCTTGTCACCAAAATATTTATTTATGATGATAATTGTTATTATAAAAAATTAATTATATGTGACAACAAATGTTGTCATAGAAGAAGGCTTTCAAAGACCGAGGTATATGTGACAACCTTGTGATAACTTTTTGTTATCACAATAAATATTTAGTGATAAGATTTTTATCATATGTGACAACATTGACTGTCAGGAAAAAGCAATTTTCTTATATGATAGCTATCATGCCATTTATTTTTTATCATGTTGTCTAGTAACTACCCTTTGATTGGACCATCAGATAGCTCGTCTTTGTCTAAGCTATCAGGAAACTTATGTTTATCGAGCTATTAGGTAGCTAATCTTTGACCTAGTTGAGCTATCATATATAAGGATGCAAATGAGTTACACTTGCAATCTAATTCGATCTTAACCTGATTAGAGCTAACCCAATCCATATTTAGAAATATGTTGATACAAGCAAATCTGATGGAGTTGTCCATTAGTCTTGAACCAGCTCTTTAAGTGTCTTTAAATAATCACCTTTGACCTTTTTAGGAAAAAATTGTGCCCTTGCACCATTCAAAATAAGAGAACAATCTCTTAAAACTTTATAATTGAAATTCATTGATTAAATAAAATGCATTAGGAGTCTATTTATGGAGCAAAACTAGCCCATAAATTGATACTGACAAAAATAAAACTCCTAAAAGAGTATAATAGAGGACTTCTAAAGAGAATAGAATAAGTCTCCTATAAAGATTAAAACAAACTTAAGACTCTTAAGGACACTCTTAATAAAGTTTCTATAAAAGCCAAAGTGTAGGATGAAAATAAGACTCCATAATAAAGTTTTCTTAAAAGTCAAAGTTCTTTTATTTTTACCCTTTTGGGCTATATAATCCATAGGTTGGGTTAGGTATAAAAATTGGACTCAATCCAAATTTCGGGTTGAGTCTGAGTCTCATGTTTTTTTGATCCAACCTGGTTTGAACTTGAACCCAATTTATTCCAATTCATAACCCTTGATTATATAAATCTTATTTTTCTTTATTCCAATTAACTTTATAAATTCATTGAATAGACTATAATTTAAACTAATTCTTCTTACCATCTTAACTACTAGATTTCCTCCTATGTTTTCTCTCTAATTTTATCTAAATCTTTATATTTTATTATTTATTTTGATTGATTCTTATTTATAATGTATTTAAGTATATCAATACATATTTTAAATATTATACTTTATAAATTTAATGATAATGATTTACTTAGATAGAATTAAGAGTTTTTGAATAAAAATTAAGTTTAAGTTGATTCTTTTTAATTTCATTAGTAGATCTATATTTGATTATTGATTACTAGTAAAATAATAGTTAGATGTTTGACTCAATACGATATTTTGAGTTGCATCCGAATAGACTCAAATAACTCGTTGGGTCTAAAATATCTTTCATAGACTTGACACAATCGGCAAATAGATTGAATCCATATCCAAAATCAATATTTGAATATAAAATTGGATTGAATCGGGGTCAAGTGTGACTTGACCTTAATCATGTAGCTCAACTATGGCTAAGCTATCATATAGCTCATCTTTGGCCAATCTTTCTTGTAGCTCATCTTTAGTTGAGCTATTAGTATTATTTGGCCCTGGATAAGGTTTCAGGATAGTCGGATATCACAGATACAAGAGACTAGGTTTTGAGTTCAAGATTGGATCTTAGTGTTAGGAAAAATGCATAAAGGTAGTGATTAATTAAATAAAAAATTCATAGTAAATTGTTATATGCTCTGTGTGTTACTTGAATTTGATCAGGGCTAGTTGATGTTATAAAAATTTTATTTTTATAGGCTGATGGTATTGCAGGCTGCATGCAGAGAAATCCGTGCAGTCATAGCAACTAGCAATATTTTTGCTAGAATCTGAATAACAGTTTGGTTTTTAGATGAAATCACTTGTGCTTTCGTTGGAAGAAGAATCAAAGTTGGTGCTAACCACATTAATTAACAAAAGCCTCTTAAATTGACATCACAATCATGCTATGAAGGATATGATCGCTGTTCTGAGTTTATTTTCAATTTTTTATTCCGTGGACTGATTTTTTTCTGATAACTATTAGTTCTGAGATGTGCATGGATGCACGGAAAAACACTACTACTTTTAATGTGATTAGAAAATGGTTATTTGATTATATCTAATTAAGTTCATCACTTGTCATGCATAGTTCGTATTAGATCTCATTATGAGTGCCATGAGACGATGTAATCATATTATTTCTGAGGAGTAGGGTAGAAGATCTAAATGCACCCTACAATTAAATTAGAAGTTAATAATAAGAAGAGTAGAGTTCAACTCAAAGTATTTTATCTTATTCTACTGGGAAATGAAATTACAATTTTGAAGCAAATAATTTTTTTAAAGCAACAAATATTTTTTTACCAAGTAGGAATTCAAAGTAAACTAGAAATTAAAATGCTTAACAAAACATGAATCCTAACTTATAAGGTTGCTTGCAACAAAATATAATCAAGGTCTCGAAGCATAAATTATTTACCAAATATCTCTTTTTGATTCTAGAAATTGTTGATGTAGGCTTGAGAGCCTAGTAAAAACTTGAGAGTTACCAAGTGAAAGATTAAACAAAAATATACAATGGAATTAAATCTAGACCTCAAATTTTGCAACTAATTATCAATTTCAAAACTAAGAAACAAAAGGGATCTACATCTATACACTAAAAGAAAGAAGAGAACTGGTTAATAGTTCTTGCCTTTTTATCAAGAGGGCTCATTGTTGCCGAAGACTACCAAATTGATGCTTTTGAGGTGCTCTCCCAACTGAGGACTCAACCAGTTAGCTACATTATTTTTCCTAAAATCTATCAAGGTCATTCAAATTTTACCATGCAAAAAAGGAACACAAGAGTGAAACCAATAAAGAAAGAATTTTTATCAATTTCTAAATTATCAAAATTGAGTACAATAGTATGCATTTACAAGCTTCAAGATACCTTACAAAGATAGGGACATTTAGTTGCCCTTAGAGAATGAAAAGAATAAGAAAATGACTCCTAAGCTACATAAACTAAGTAATTTTATTGTTTGAACATTTGTATAGAAGGAAATAACATTTCAATGCTGTCCTAAATAACACTAAAGGGGTTCGAATGTAAACTATCGGCAGGTGGTGCTACGTGTCCTTTAGATAGTGGATGGGGATATCTTTCGATCTAAGAAAGCCCATCTTAGTTTTAATTGCATATAACGCATGCCTTCTATAAGCTCCCTTCTAAGGTCTCCTAGGCACTATTGATTAATTATATGCCCTCCAATTGCTTTATATATCTCCAATGGTAAGTTATTATATGATTTTGGTCTTTCTATTTCTAGTTTTGATGAATACGAATAATATTTGCTTCTTTTTGTCAATGATTTTTTTTCCTTACTTTTACTTTTCCTTGTTTAAATATGCTAATAGTCTAATGTCTAATTTTTTATTGTTGGACTTTCCTTTTTTTTTTGAGAATTCTCTTGAATTTTTGTTAACAACAAACCTTTGCTTAATAAGATATTACCACATTTCTAGATTGTGATGATATCTCTTTGGATGAAGGATCTTTACAATAATTATTAAATACCATTTCCATATATAAACTTTTAGTAATAGTCATGAACAATTATTAGATCTTTTTAAGATTTTTTAAAAATGTACATATATTGGTGGATGCTATTAAGCAAAATTAAAAATTCGTTGCTACAAATGTTCTTTATTATAGTCAGCCTAGTTCACACCTCTTCCCATATGTGGTGATCATGAAAATCAAAAGTCCATTAATTAATTTAATTATGTCTATAATTACACGCAAATAGCTTTTAAGACATGCATTAATAAAACTTAATTGGGTTGCACTATTTGTGCGAAAATATATTTTTCCATCCATATTACTAATTGCTTGAAACTTTTTTTTTGTTCAAAACAAGGGGAAATATTTTTGATTAAGGAAAAATCTAAAATAAGGATGTGAGGGTATTTTTAATAATTATCTTATTATAGAGACAAGCTATGTGTCCCTCCAAAGGAGAATAGAGTTGCATACAAATCTTAATCCAATCAATCCATATATCTTATAGAAATTTTTATCACCAAAGATAGGCCATGTATCCCTCCAAAGGAGAATAGAGTTGCTTGCAAATCTTAAGCAAATCAATCAATATATTTATAGATAGTTTCATCACCAAAGATATACCATGTATCTCTTTAAAGGAGAATCTTAAACAAATCAATCAATATATTTATAGATATTTTTATCACCAAAGATAGGCCATGTATCTCTCCAAAAGAGAATAAAGCTGTATACAAATCTTAAACAAATCAATCAATATATTTATAAATATTTTTATCACCAAAGATAGGCCATATTTCTCTCCAAAAGAGAATAAAGTTGCATGCAAATTTTAAGCAAATCAAAAAAATACCATGTACGTATTTTTATTTAATGCAGGATAATAGAGTTGCATGCAAATTTTAATCAAGTCAAAAACATACCATGTACATATTTTCATTTGATACTAATGTCCATGTTCTTTATATATCGATGGTGCTTGACTTCTACTCCATAGACAAAGAGAGTTGAAGCGGAAATGGGTTCAACTTCGCACTCCCTTCATATTTTGTGGCTCTTCTTTTTAGCCTACTTGATCACAATTTCTAGTGCTAGGAAAATTCTCCTTTCCTCAGGTAACTAATAGCTTTGCTACTTATTTTGTCATATGTATAAGCACATCGATATATGAACTTCTTAGCGATTAAATGACCATCAACTTCTAAACTATGTATAATAGCGATTCATCATATGTTCTTGACTCAAACATTATTTGCATGTCAACCTACTAAGCTTTAGAACAATGGTAGGGAGAATAAGGAGCATTAAGCATATGCATTTGGTAAACATACGATTTCATGCTTAACAAAATTTTAAACTCCTATCTCATATTTGAATGGTTATAATGGACTAGGAGAAGATGTGGTTAGAGAATCCGATATTGACAATGCTGCTTCATTGCAAAACCTGAGGAATGACCCTCGAAACCTTCCATTCTTCAATAATATGGTGGTGGACAATGGTAAGCCAAATGATTCAAGGAACATGTTTTTGTTAATCAAATAGTTTTATATTTAGCTAAATACTTAATTTCTTTCTTATATTTGAATGACATATAATGGAACAGGAGATGTAGTCCTAGACGCTAGTGTTGACTATATCAAGCCCGCTCCAAATCCAGGACAGAACAATCAATCGCCCCCTCCACCAAGTGACAGAAAAGGTTGATTAAGTCAAAAGAGCCCTCTATAGCTGTCTTAGCCACTCTTGTGATGATGATCCAATAAAACGATATGAGACTAGTGTGATGGCACTAGCCATCTCAATGTTATCTCAAGTACTAAGTGGAGCCACTTATATGTCCAATGAATCATCATGATTAATTTTCATGCCAAAGTTTTAATTGATTATGTGCTATGTGTTGTCCCTCAATAACTGCAATCACTATTTTTTTTTAAAAAAAAAGCATCAAGCTTTTTCACTCCAAAAAAAAGAAAAGTCAGCTTCTTCTTGGAATGTGTTTAGCCAAAATCGTTGATTGGTTTCTCCAAATAGAGAGGTCGAGGAAACGTCCTAAGATGTTCAGCAAATTCTTTTTATCTAAAAATAGTAAGATTGCTATTACATGTCTTGATAAATAGTATGCACATATATATATTGCAAAATGTAATTAACTGGAGCAAAATAATCCTTTTTATTCGTGACAATACTTGGTACTGAGTTGTGCGTGAGAGAGAGATTTATGAAACACTGAATGTGTTAAATTCTAGAGTAGTTCTCGACCTTGATTCTCTGTATTATTATAAATTGTGATTTATTCATAAGTAGTCAATTATGCATGGTTAAATTCTTTTGCTGTCAGCATTGTTTATGGAGTTTCTTTACTATTTTTAACTATCTTTATTATGTTTTTAATTTTCTATATTCATACATTTTTTATTTTTATTATTTTATCTAGCCTCGTTAATTTTTTAGTTGTTTCCTTATTGGAGTTTCAAAAATTTTACAGTAATCCAAAATATTTCGAAACGAGAAATTTGTGATGAAATTTATGAAATTTTTATCTATCTTTTCCATGTTTTTAATTTTCTTCTTTCTTTTTGATTTTTAGAGGAGTTATTTCTCTATTTTGATTATTAAGAATTTTTTTATTAATTAAATAAAATTCTTAGGTTTGTTATAAAAAAAATTACCGGCCATTAACTCAGTGCAATACTATTATTTCATCATTATATCTATACATTAATTTATCCTTCTTGTCCACCTAATAAAAAAATAGACAGAAAAAATGCACATCCCTGAGCATGACGTGAACTATGTGGCCCGTGAGACCCATGAACGTAGAATATCTGTCACATGAGACTATAAAATTCCATGGAGGCCTTCCCTTATGAGATGTCCCATCTCGTGCAGCGGTGACACCGGTGCTTATTTTATTGTTTTCAAATTAATAAATTATTAAATACTCTATCCTTTGGTTTAGTTTATGATATTTTAAAATTAATTGCATTTTACTATGCCTTTAACTTTTTCTCCTTTTTTTTATGATGTCGTAGCCAATGATAACTTGAAAGGCATATAACAGAGATGGATGACAGAAATGAGATTGGGATTGAGATTCTATTTCTAAACAAAAATAAAAAATAATAATTGAAGCCTTAAAATTATTAATGTGCAAAAAAAAAGTATAGTCATTTCTCAGGCTTCACCAAAAAGGTTTACCTACGAGAAAGATATAGTATTTTCTCTTTTTCATCTAACTAAAAAATTTTTAAGATGAAAAGTTCAAAACTACCTCTATTATATTTATATTATATTATTATATATATAATATAATATAGCATAACATAATAATACAATATATATATTATATTAGAAAAAATATTTCTAATATAATATCGTATATTATGTTTTATTATATATATTAATTTTCATGCAATCATTGTTCTAAAGGTATTATAGTTAAATTAAATAAAATTACTTTCAATCAAATATAAAAAAATACTTTCAGAGCCATTTTGTCATATAAATTTTTTATCAATTAATTTTTTTTCACAAATGTGTTATTATATGGTATTTTTTGTATACTTTTCTTACCACTTTGCTTTGATTTCTATATATAATTTCTTATTAGCTAGCTAGGTTTATCCGCCAGCCCAACGTCCTTTATATTCGCTCCAACTCTATATAAAAAGAGTTCGCCGATAATTTAATTTAAACAGACGCTATTGGTGGGCCGTGCCATCACTTGGTCATGCATGAGAGATGAGAGTAGCTAGGAATGGCAACCAGTGATGGTGCCGTGTGCACTCTTCTCACTTCGCTTATTCTTTCAATTCCTTCCAAGAAGTCAAAAGCTAGCATCCTCAGCTAATTGGCAATCTAGTAGTGGGTCGTCACAGTAATGTTTTATTGTGTGGATGCAGGCGTTTTCTTTTAAGGAGGTGTTCATAATTGGCTAGTTCTATTATTTTACATATATATGCCAGCATATGATCATCGATCGATTTTGTTCGATCTCTCTCAAGGTTGGCTTTCATGGCATGCATGGGTCATTGGTGTATTTGGTTGGTAGGACCACTACGTACGTGATGCCCATATATAGTTGTCTGCAATGCAATTATTTTAAACAATATATATCCAACCCGAAAGAGCTAATTACTCAAGGTTGTTGATGAGTTCTAGCTCTCCCATCCATTTGCCCATCCAAAAATCTCAACAACAAAAAATAAAAATAAAATTAACAACAACAGCAGCAATGATAATAATATAAAAGAATAACTTAATATTGAGACTAGCTAGGCCAGCCTTTAGAGCACAGCGCATGGTTAGAGCACAGCGCATGCACGATGCCACGGGCGTTGCTCTCCATGAAAAGACGTGATGAATGGTAAGTGATATGTTATAGAACTTGTCCCTCTGGTTTAGCCTTCGAAATTTCATTTTGACGAGAAAAATAGTGGCGGTCTTGTCCATAGAAATGTTTGTTCCGTTGGTTGGTCCTGTATACTCCTCCATCCACCAAACGGCAGAAAAGCTCAGTTTGGAAAGCTGATGCTAGAGAAACGTAGATTTCAATCTCATGCATGCTTCGAGAATTTCAAAGGTAACATAGACATGACAATGGAAGGGTGCAAGCACAATCTACAAAATCATTCATAAACTCCTCCTAAACATAAGGATTCATAGACTCATATGCTATCACTTTTGGCACGGCTACGCTACCAATATTGACGATGACCATCCGCGATATGAAGAATCAAAAGCAGGCCCCACATTATAGATTGGCCTCTAGTGTTTTTTTTTTTTTTTTTGAGAAAAATATGCTTCCTTCCGCCGCAAAAATATGGATGCTCGTTTGCCAACCCTAAGAAGATCCAACCGTCGAGCTGCTGTGCTCAGTGCAACCGCACAATATTTGTCAAAGGCTATAATTTGCTTACCAGATCAGTGGCCAAAGATTTTATCTCGTGAGAAGTGCAACATGAAATATAGGAAGGACCCATCGATTTAAATTGTGATTGGCAGAACACTCGATAAATATCAAGAGAACCAGAGAAGAATGCAACCCACAAGCTAAACGTATTCCTGAGATCATAAGCTTAATTATACCCCTTTTTCTCTTGTATTTGTACAACCAAAACCAGAGAGGAATCGCAAAAGAAATCGCAAAAGAAAAGCACCCAGGTTAATTCCCTTCACCTTTTTCACGATGTCTACATATTTACAAGCCCTCACGTCCTTCAGTAGTTGTCCGAGCCCCCCACCACGGCCATATTTTCTCCAAAGGAATCCTTTCTCCCACCCAGTCACTGTTTAAGCCATTCTGCGAGCTAATGTTCCTTGTGGAAAAGGAATCGGAATGATATCATGCATGACAGTACGCATGGGTCTTTCATAGAAATTAATATAAAATCTTAGCTTTTTCTTTAGTGAGGAACGTCCTTAATTGTTCAATATTTTCATTAAGAGACGAAAAGCGAGCTGATCGAGATCTTTTTTTTATTATTATTTTTATACATTTTTCTTATAAAATTTTGTACTATTTGATTATTAGCTTTCCTAATTGATGATTGTAGATCAATTATATATGAATAACAACATACATAGCTTAGGCTTAATAGATATATAGTTTATTCCTTGTAAGAAAGGAACCTTGCTTGGATGTTGATGTGCGGACCAAATTAATAAAATAGAGCCACTTTGATCTGCGAAGATAATATGCCAAACCCACGCTAGTATGAACCTAACCCATATCTTATGGCCAATGAGTCAACTGAACCACTAGGCTAACCAAAAGAAAAATGCTTTAGCTCTTAACAATCTCCCACTGGTGATTGTTTTATGGCGTTGTGGGAGATCCAAGAAAGCGCTGCCTTTACTCCTCCGCCTCCCTCGAGTCAGGTATTATGTTTATCCGAAGACATTCTGCAGCGGACTGGAGGGCCTCTTATGCTGCACAGTATTTTATTGACTGAACCTGATCTCAAGGTAACAGGATTTCATCATCTCTTCGTATATATCTTTTTCTATGAATTGTCCTTGTGATGACTGTTCGGTTTATATCAAAAAAAAAAAGATATTATTATTTATATATTTATTTATTTACGAGTTGAGATTTACTAGAGGCCTATTTATATCCTGCTCTCATCCAACAAAAATAGTTGGCACTGGTCAAAAAGAAATCTTCTAGGCCGAGACTGAGCAGCTATTAGTACTTGCTTCGACTCATAGCTTGTCTGCACCGTATAAATGCTCCTTCAAGTGGAGAAGAAAACAAGAGATCCATTGGCCCAAGGAACCTAATTATTGTTGCTACCGCTGGGGAACAGTTCTATCTGCGAGCAATGGCTGAGGATGGAAGGGAGGAGAAGAAAAAGAAGGGAGGTCTCCGGACAATGCCATTTGTACTAGGTGATCCATAAGCACTTATAATTCCATCTTAATACAATTGTTTATTGGGCGTGCAACGAATTTCACCAGTTTCTGTGTTTGTTCTATCCTTTTAGCTCTTTTCTTGCCTGTTGAGTTGGATGGCAATTTGCCGTCCTGATATCTATTATTGGGATTTCAGTTCTATCAACCTAAGGATCATTCTCTAAACTTCAATAATTTTTCAGGATGAAAAATTTGTAACAGGTGAATGAAATTTCTCATGCCATCTGAAGAATGAATATAAATCTCGCCCATTATCATTTTCTTGTATTAATTCGCAATGGTGAGCTTTGCTGGAATTCTGGGTCCAGGCTTTGGTTTCTTTGTATTCCAACTTTAAGGAATTACAGAGCAGCTCCAATATCTTGTTTCGTATGTGATTTAGAATTCATATTCATTTTCATTTGATCCTTAGACATCCCTACCTCCCAGTGCTCTCACCTCAATGAAAAAAAATTTCTCAAAAAAAAAAAAAAAAAAAAAAAAAGAAGAAAAAGAAGCAAAAGAAAAGAAGTAACCATAACTATGGATCCTTGGAAGGTAATTTGAAATACCATTGCATATCTTATAAATGCAAGGTTCTGTCCATTAGCAGTTCAGGTCATGTACTGTTTCTGTTGGTACTCGGTGAGTTAGTGCCTCTCTTCCTTTTTCTTCCAAGTCCAACTAGAACTACTGGGTACCTTTAGGTAGCTTTTCACATCGACAAAAGGAAAAGTTGAAAAAGAAAAGAAAAGAAAAAGAAGAAAATATGCATCATTTGCTCTCCTTTGCCTTTCATTCTGACAGGAGGAATTAGAGACAGCTTCACTGTATTGATATCAGTTGATTGTGAGTGTACTCCACCTTACTTAATTCCCATCAGTAGTCTCCCTGTTGGAAACTAAACTTGATTATTGGAAATTGCTGCATAGGAAGTTGATGTTATTTAATTACTGCATAGGAAATTGCTGTTATTTAATTGCATAGGAAATTGCTGTTATTTAATTGCATAGGAAATTGCTATTCTGAATTAAGTATTGTGGAAGACCAAGAGTCATTTTGTAATTATAAAAGGCCATGTATCCTTTCACGTTTCAGCATGAAAAAATAGAAAGAAACCAGAAATTTGCCCAAAAGAAAATATCTTCTCCTCTTCCAACAAATTTGGTATCAGAGCCACAAAAGATCCATGGCCTCCATGAACTTTGTTCAATCCCAAATACCCAAACTCACCAAAGACAACTATGACAACTGGAGTATCCAAATGAAGGCTTTGCTTGGATCCTTTGATGTTTGGGATCTTGTAGAAGACGGCTGCATGGAGCCGACCGAAGGTGAAGCAATGCTCACACAAGAGCAAAGAAAGCAACATAAGGAGTCAAAAAAGAAAGACAAGAAGGCTCTCTACACACTATACCAAAGTGTAGATGAAGGCACATTCGAGATTATCGCTGGAGCTGCAACATCAAAGGAGGCATGGGACTTATTGCATAAGGCACATAAAGGAGCAGAAAAGGTGAAAAAGATTCGGCTACAATCTTTGAGGTCTGAATTTGAATCTTTTAAAATGGTAACTGGGGAGTCAATTTCTAATTATTTTTCAAGATTGATGTCTATAGTCAATCAATTGAAAAGAAATGGAGAAGAAATTACTAATGTTCGAATCATGGAGAAAATTTTGCGCTCTTTAGATGCAAAATTTGACTTCATTGTTGTAGCCATTGAAGAATCAAAGGAATTAGAAGAGATGACTATAGAGCAACTCATGGGCTCTTTACAAGCACATGAGCAAAAGCTGTCTAAAAGGATGGAGGAGAAACCCATCGAGCAAGTACTTCAAACAAATCTTACACTACAAGAAAAAGGTGATATTAAAGGTCAAACAAGTTTCTATGATCGAGGCCGTGGAAGAAGAGGAAGAGGTGGAAGATTTCATCAAGATCAACCTCAAAGAAGTCAAGGAGACATAAGAGACCACCATGCCCGAGGTCGTGGTAGAGGAAGATTTTTTAATCCTAGAGGAAGAGGAAGGTATGGACAACAAGCACTACAATGTTTTATTTGCAAAAAATATGGGCACTATGCTAAAGATTGTTGGTACAAAGATAATGTTAATTATGTTGATGAGAAAATTTATTTTACAAAAGAACAAGAAGAAGAAGTAACTCTACTTTTGGCCTACAATAACATTTCTGGTGCTATCAAAAGAAGTACTTGGTATCTAGACACAGGTGCTAGCAATCATATGTGTGGAATAAAGGACATGTTTTTTAAGATGGATGAAAGCTTCAAAGGCTCGGTAACTTTTGGAGACTTCTCTAAAAGGCCAGTTGAAGGGAAAGGTAAAATCCTTATCAAGCTTTAAAATGGCACTCAAAATTTTATTTCAGATGTCTATTATGTTCTAGACATTAAAAATAACATTCTTAGTTTGGGCCAATTGCTTGAAAAAGGCTATGACATTCACATGAAAGAATTGGGTCTTTCTATCAGAGACAACAACAATACTCTTATTGCACATGTTCCTATGTCAAAAAATAGAATGTTTGAGCTAAGTTTGCATGTTGATGGCTCCTCTTGTATGTTAACACAAAGTCTTGATGACTCTACTCTATGGCATCTTAGATATGGACATTTAAACTTTGATGGATTAAAACTTTTGTCTAGCAAGAATATGGTGACAGGAATGCCTTGGCTGAAAATGTCTAAGGAAAAATGTGAAACTTGCATAGTTGGAAAGCAACAAAGGAGAACCTTCATTTCAGGAAGATCAAGAAGAGCAACAAAACCATTGGAATTGATACATTCAGATGTTTGTGGCCCAATCAAACCAACAACTATGGGAGGTAATGAATATTATCTTTCCTTCACTGATGATTATTCTGGAAAGACATGGGTTTATTTATTAAAAAAAAGAGTGAAGTGTTTCAGAAATTTAAGGAATTTAAGTTGCTTGTTGAAAAACAAAGTGGTTTTCAAATTAAAGCTTTGAGATCAGATCGTGGTGGTGAGTATTTATCCAAAGAGTTTTCAAATTTTTTCAAAGCACAAGGAATTTTTCATCAGGTTACTATGCCTTATTCACCTCAGCAAAATGGGGTTTCAGAAAGAAAAAATCGAACTATTTTAAATATGGTTCGATGTATGTTGAAAGATAAAAATATGCCTAAAGAATTTTGGGGAGAAGCAGTTGCTTGTGCAGTTTATTTGTTGAACAGATTTTCATCAAAAAGGCTTCACAATATGATACCTGAGCAAGCATGGAGTTCATACAAGCCTAAGGTTGATCATCTTCACATTTTGGAAGTGTTGCTTATGTCAAAGTGCCTGATGAGAAAAGGATCAAACTTGATGACAAAGGAGAAAAGTGTATTCTTTTAGGATATGCTGAAAATTTAAGTGGCTATAAGTTGTATAATCTTATTACAAAGAGAGTGATTTTTTCAAGAGATGTTGAATTTGATGAAAAGCAAATGTGGAGCTGGCAAGATAACAATAAAATGCAAGAAAATAATGAAGAAGAAGAGTCACAACATCAAAAGAAATTCTATCAACTCCACAACAAAGTCCAAGACATTCATCTCCACAAGAAAGTTCCAGTGGCTCATCTCAAATAGAGCACACAAAACTCGGAGTGTGCAAGAATTGCTTGACGTCACAAGGCGTCTTGATGCTAATGATTATACTATGTTTTGTCTTTTTGCAGGTTATGATCCAATTGAGTTTTATGAAGCAAATAAAGAAGAAAAATGGAGAAATGTCATGCATGAAGAAATTTCATCTATAGAGAAAAATGACACTTGGGAACTCACAAATCTTCCCCAAGGTCATCAAGCCATTGGAGTCAAATGGGTGTATAAAACAAAAGCAAATGCAAGTGGAGAAATAGAAAAACACAAAGCCCGCTTGGTAGTAAAAGGCTACAAACAACAATATGGCATTGACTATGATGAAGTTTTCTCTCCTGTTGCTCGAATGGAAATGGTACGCCTTCTCATTTCCTTAGCAGCACAAATGAAATGGAAAATTTTTCAAATGGATGTGAAATCAGCTTTTTTGAATGGATATTTGAATGAAGAAGTCTATGTAGAACAACCTTTGGGTTTTATTCAAAAAGGACAAGAAGACAAAGTCTACAAACTCAAACGAGCTCTTTATGGATTGAAACAGGCTCCACGAGCTTGGAATACAAGGATTGACAAGTATTTTGCTGAAAATGATTTTCAAAAATGCCTTCTTGAACATTCTCTTATATGAAGTCTAATCATGTTGGTGATGTTCTATTTGTTTGTCTATATGTGGATGATTTGATATTCACAGGAAATAATCTTGCAATGATTAAAGTTTTCAAGACTTCAATGATCAAAGAATTTGAAATGACAGATTTTGGCTTAATGTCTTATTTTCTGGGTATTGAAGTAAATCAATCAGATGAAGGCATATTTATTTCACAAAGCAAATATGCAAAGGAAATTTTGGAGAAATTCAAGATGAAGAATTGCAATTCAAGTACCACCCCAATTGAATACAATACTAAATTAAGTAAAGATGGAGAAGGAGATCTTGTCAATCCAACATATTATAAAAGTTTGGTTGGAAGCTTAAGATATCTTACAAATACAAGGCCGGATATTGCTTATAGTGTTGGAGTTATAAGTCGTTACATGGAGAAGCCAAGAATGGATCATTTAATTATTGCAAAAAGAATCCTTCGATATATCAAAGGTACGCAAGATTATGGTATTTTTTATTCATCTACTAATCCAATAAAATTAGTTGGTTTTTGTAATAGCAATTGGGCAGGAGATATTGATGATAGAAAAAGTACGAGTGGATTTGCCTTTTATATTGGAAGTGGAGCATTTACATGGTCTTCAAAGAAACAACAAATTGTTACACTTTCATCATGTGAAGCAGAGTATGTTGCTGCAGCAAATTGTGTTTGTCATGCACTTTGGCTTCAAAGACTACTACAAGAAATGAAGATTTCACATGAAGAGCCAACCAACATTTTTGTTGATAATAAATCTGCTATACAACTTGCAAAAAATCCAGTCTTCCATGATCGAAGTAAGCATATTGATACAAGATTTCACTTCATTCGAGATTGTATCAAAAATCAAGAAGTACAACTTCTCCACATTTCAACAAAAGATCAGGTAGCTGATATCTTCACAAAAGCCCTCAAGGAAGAAGAGTTCAAGAAGTTGAGAAGCATGCTTGGAGTCATGAAGAATCAAGTTTAAAGGGGGGTGTTGGAAACTAAACTTGATTATTGGAAATTGCTGCATAGGAAGTTGATGTTATTTAATTACTGCATAGGAAATTGATGTTATTTAATTGCATAGGAAATTGCTGTTATTTAATTGCATAGGAAATTGCTATTCTGAATTAAGTATTGTGGAAGACCAAGAGTCATTTTGTAATTATAAAAGGCCATGTATCCTTTCACGTTTCAGCATGAAAAAATAGAAAGAAACCAGAAATTTGCCCAAAAAAAATATCTTCTCCTCTTCCAACACTCCCTTGCTCCATAAGACTGAATCACCCTTTCAAAATACAAAAGAATGGGCCTGATCTCAACTCTCTGCAATTTACTTTTACTTGTTCAATTGGTTCATCATTTAGGATTATTGCTGCATATGCTTTCAAGCATGCTTCTAAATCTGCTCATACTTGTCTACAGCAAATGAAATCTGCGACCGGTTTGCAACCACTGGATTCAATGCTAACATGATCACATACTTAATTCAACAGCTCCACATGCCTCTGGTTCAGGCCTCCAACACCCTTACCAACTTCAATGGCACCTCGAGCTTAACACCGATCGTCGGTGCTCTCATTGCCGACTCCTTCGCCGGCCGTTTCTGGACCATAACTGTTGGATCCATCATTTTCCTGTTAGGACTGATTGGTCTCACCATATCAGCAGTCCTTCCGGGGCTCCGCCCACCACTCTGCAACTCTCCTCCTCTCAAAGGAACATGTCAACAGGCCTCCACATGGCAGCTCTTGGCCCTCTACCTTTCTCTCCTCTGCACATCCATTGGCTCTGGTGGCATCCGGCCTTGCGTCATGGCCTTCGGGGCTGACCAGTTGGATCTTCATGGTCCCCGACATGACGCTCGACGGAAGTGGAACTTCTTCAACCTCTACTTCTTTGGCATGGCAGTAGCTTTGCTCTTGGCATTGACATTGGTGGTGTATGTCCAGGAGAATGTGGGCTGGGGATGGGCTTCGGCATCCCTGCCATTGCTATGTTTTTGTCTGTGGTGGCCTTCGTGATTAATTTGTAGTTAGAACCTTGTACCAATGATAATACCATGAACTATGCCCTTAATAAGGAGCACAATAGTTTTCTAGGTTGGCAACAATTTGAGTGGTGTTACCATCCATTTAAGATAGAGAAATAGCTAGACTTATAAAACCTAGTGTGTTGGCAATAATTTGAGTTGTCTTGAACATAAAATATTTTGTAAAATTATTATGATTGTTGCAGTCGAATCACGTATGGGGAACGTCGGGCAGTTTAAGATCACCGATTCTGCAAAAAGGGAGAGGTCGCCGTCTTCCTCCGAGAGCCTGCAAAAAGTCCCGGGCCGGTGGTTCCGGCGGGGACCCTCCGACGCTCCTGTTAGTGAGTCGTCCAACAGGAATTTTCTTTATTGAATTGTTTATGGATTTTTGGAGAGGGAGAAAGAGAGAGAGTCCCCTTGCCTGGAGCTCGGGTTCTCTCTTTATACCTGTTGGAGAAATCCCGTATACTTTGGTCAGTTGGAACGGTCGAATCCGCTTCGTCGAACGGTAAGCGGTTGGACTGTTGCGGGATAGGGGGCCGCTTATAGCGGCAACTGCCGATCAGGCCGGCACTTGCCCGTGATCTTGGTAACCGGGCTGTTCGGCAACAAACCCTAGATCGCGGGGTTTGTTGCCTAAGACTAATCCTCGTATGATGGCTGACAATGAGGGCTCAGGCTGAGTGGCGGCGCTAGAGGTCGAAGCCGAAACCTCAGGATTGGGGCTCACGAAGGCCGACGCTGAGGCTGGCCTTGAGGACTAGTGTTGAGGGTGGACGCTGGAGGCCGACGCTGGTGGCCCGCTCTGATGACCGACGCCAGCTACAGGTGTTAACACAGTTGGTCTTTGATGCTGAAGCTGGAGGCCGACGCTAGTGGTCGACTCTGGAGACTGACGCTGGAGGCTGACGCTGGAGGCCGACGCGAGTGGTCAGTTTTGGAGACTGACGCTGGAGGCCGACGCTGGGGGCCGACGCTGGGGCCGACGCTGGGAGCCGACGCTGGTGGCCGACGCTGGGGGCCGACGCTGGTGGCCGACGCTGGTGGTCCACTCTGGAGACTGACGCTGGGGGCCGACGCTGGTGGCCGACGCTGGTGGCCCTGGGTTTTATTGTCACATCATTGCTTTCGAAGGTTGTGCCCGAGATAATATCACCCCAGGGAAACCGCCATCCGTATCATATGCCCCCCCACCCCTGAGGTTGGTGAGTGTTTACTTACCTGCGAAAGGGGGTGTGAACATCATCTGGGGGGCCGGTTTCCACATTATCGCTTTTGTTGGGATTAGGGAGGATTTCCCTCGGGCAGTGCAACGAAAAGGTGGACGGCATCATTGCGGTAAGGTTAACGCCTCCTTTTACATTGGCAGTCTTTTCGATCTTATCGTACCGTCGGGCCATCGAAGCGCCTCCCTCCTGAATATGGACACGTGGTCGAATCGGACGGTTAGAGGGGGTTTCGAGATGGAGTAATGATGACGAACTGCCCTTATATTGCCATCTTCCCCCCTTTCTTCCTCCATTGCTTTCTTTTGAATCCGCCAGCGTCCGTCTTCTGTTCAGTCCTGTGCTCTGTATTTGGCTTACGTCCTTCTTTCCAGGTTAGTCCTTTATGGCTTCTTCTCCTTCTTGTTCCATCTCGGGTTCTTGGGGGGGCTCCCACCGCTCTTCTCAGTCTGAGTCCCCGCCCGTCCAGTGGTCTACTTCTTCTTCTCACCATTCACAGGAGCCGCGGCCAGGCGATCGTCCCCTAACCGGGACTCGCCCGGTTGGCGGGCGAACTCCTGTTCGGGCCCGGCCGGCGGTTGCCGGCCCCTCTAGGGTTACTAAGGAGTCCCCCGAAGGGGCTGCGTCATCTACGTCTGTCCAGGACATTGCAAACCTAGGGATTAGGTACGGCTTTCCTCAAGACCTTCGCTTTTTTGTTCCCACTTCGGCCGACAGGGTAACCTCTTCTCGTCCCGGAAGAGTCGCCTTATATGAGGCCTTTTTTAAGGCAGGGCTCCGGTTACCGATCCACCCCTTTATTCTCAACCTCATGGATCGGTATTCCTTGACCCCATCCCAACTGGTTCCCAATTCGTTTCGAACTATCGTTGGTTTTTTAGTGCTCTGCCATTTGCAGGGTGTAGAGGCTAGCATTTCCTTGTTCCGCAGCTTCTACACCCTCCGTAAACAATCGGGGTGGTGGTCTTTTACTCCTAGACCGAATAGGATCCTTAGGCTGTGTCTTCCTTCTTCTGTCAAAGGGTGGAAAGACAAATTTTTCTTCGCGGACGTCAGTGGGGTTCGTGGAAGCTGGGGGGAGCCCAATATTGATGCTAACAGGGACGCCTCCATCCTTCCACGAGACCGGGTGGCGTTCGGGAAGCTCTTGACCGCCGATATTCCCAAGTGCAATAAATTGATAGCCGAAGAGAGTCTTCAACGCGCTGGTCTGGTTCCCGCGAGGGGTTAGCACTTAGACCATTTACCTCTCATTCTCTTCTTTTTTTTTTTTTTTTTTTTTTTTTTTTTTTTAACTATTCTTTGCTTGTGTAGGGATGGCGCCGACTATTCATAAACTTAAACAAGTCGCTGCCAAGAAGAGGAAAGCCGCGGGGACCGCATCCCCTAACGAGGGAAGGGTTGCTGCCAAAGTTCCTAGGATGGCCGACGCTGCGAGGGTCGGCATGAAAGAGACCGACGCTGAGGCGGCCGACGCCAGTGGGACAGCGGTCGTGAAGCCCCCACGCACCAAGATCCTGAAGAAGGGCGGCCTCAAAAAGGCTGACACCGGAGAGGCCGATGCCCCGAAGGCCCAGACGGTGGAGTCCGCGCGTATAGGCGAGGTGGCCCAGCCCCCCGCCGAAGAATCTGTGGCTGAGGCCGGGGCCGACGAGGGGGTGGAGCGAGGCCAGTTGGAGGGAGAATCCCAGCTCCAGCTCCTTCGATCATTTTGCTTGATGTATCTCCTGAGGGACAGGCGTTGTCCCCTGGGCATAAGGAGAAGGGTAAAGCTCCGGCGGTATTAACGATGACTCCAGCCGCCGCCTTGCCCCCTACGGGGGCAACTGAAGTGCCTCTGCCCATTGGAGAGCCGGAGGCGGCAGGCTCTGGAGCAGGGTCAACCTCCACGGTCCGGCGCCTAAGGAAGGGAGGAGCATCGATCCTTCCTTTCAGTCGCTGTTGGCGAACCATAGCCGCTGGGCTATGCGAGTCATTGAGGAGGCTTCAGTGGAGGAGATGCAGACGTACCTCCGAAGCCGAGGGCATGCCACCTTCTTTCGCGAAGCCTCGGTGGCGCATCTCTGGGTGAGTCTTTGCACTATCATTGTCCTTTTCCTTTCTCTTTTTCTTTTCTTTTTCTTTTATCAAGATGTCTTTTCCAGGCCTTGAACTCTCTGGTTGCCCTCAAAGATATTTGGGCTTTGAACGACGCTGCAGTCGGGCAAGCCCATGAGGAGATGTTGTCTCTTCAGATCAAGGCGGAGAGGGCGACGATGGCTCTGGAAGACACTCGGGCCACCTTGAAGGGCGAGATAGAGCTATTCGGCTTAGAGCCGAAAAGGCTGAATACGCGCTGGAAGTTGCTCAGCGCCGTGCGCCAACGAGCTGGAGAACGCTCAGGTGGCGGAAGAGAAGCAAAAGGCTGCCGAGGAGAAGCTGACGGCAGCTGAGCAGGAAGCCGATACGGCTAAGGAAGCCATCCGCCAACACATGGTTAGAATTGCGGATCTGGAGGTAGCAGTGGCGGAGGCCCAAGGAAAAGCCACCGAGGCGGAAGAGAAGGGAGCCCGCGCCATAGAAGATTATAAGAAGTCAGCAGCCTTTGATGACGAGGTAGCTGAGTCAGCGGCGTCAGCTTATGACGTCGGCTTCCAAGATTGCAAAAAGAAGATACAGGAACTTTACGACTTGGAAGATATCGAGGAGCTGCAGCCTGACGATGTCCCTGAGGACGGCATCCCGCCTTCGGATGTTCATTAACTGCTTGTTGTTTTTCTTCTGTTGGTAATTTTGTAAACTTCACGGTTAATGGATATTTTTGATTTCTTGAGCTTCGTTTGTTCGAACTGCTGTGAATTGCCAGTTGATAGGAAAAGGCATAGTAGGTTACGTTAGATTGGACCGCGAGCCATGATGCCGTCCCAGGCATTGACAAGGCGGATATTTGATGGTCCTTTGTGCCAACAAAATTGGTCTTCAGTTGCCGGAGCGAATCCGTTCTTCTGTTGCCGACGCTGGTCGCCGGTCTTAGGTGCCAACATGGAGTTGGTTTAGTTGCCGGAACGGACCCAATCTTCTGTTGCCGACGCTGGGCGTCGGTCTTAGGTGCCAACACGGAGTTGGTTTTTAGTTGCCGGAACGGATCCGGTCTTTGTTGCCGACGCTGGGCGTCGGTCTTAGGTGCCAACACGGAGTTGGTTTAGTTGCCGGAACGGATCCGGTCTTTGCCGACGCTGGACGCCGGTCTTTGGTGCCGGAGCGGATCCGGTCTTTGGTGCCGACGCTGGACGCGGTCTTTGGTGCCGGAGCGGATCCGGTCTTTGGGTGCCGACGCTGGACGCCGGTCTTTGGTGCCGGAGCGGATCCGGTCTTTGGTGCCGACGCTGGACGCCGGTCTTTGGTGCCGGAGCGGATCCGGTCTTTGGGTGCCGACGCTGGCGCCGGTCTTTGGTGCCGGAGCGGATCCGGTCTTTGGGTGCCGACGCTGGGCGCCGGTCTTTGGTGCCGGAGCGGATCCGGTCTTTGGGTGCCGACGCTGGACGCCGGTCTTTGGTGCCGGAGCGGATCCGGTCTTTGGTGCCGACGCTGGGCGCCGGTCTTTGGTGCCGGAGCGGATCCGGTCTTTGGTGCCGACGCTGGACGCCGGTCTTTGTGCCGGAGCGGATCCGGTCTTTGGTGCCGACGCTGGGCCGGTCTTTGGTGCCGGAGCGGATCCGGTCTTTGGGTGCCGACGCTGGACGCCGGTCTTTGGTGCCGGAGCGGATCCGGTCTTTGGGTGCCGACGCTGGACGCCGGTCTTTGTGCCGGAGCGGATCCGGTCTTTGGCCGACGCTGGGCGCCGGTCTTTGGTGCCGGAGCGGATCCGGTCTTTGGGTGCCGACGCTGGGCGCCGGTCTTTGGTGCCGGAGCGGATCCGGTCTTTGGGTGCCGACGCTGGACGCCGGTCTTTGGTGCCGGAGCGGATCCGGTCTTTGGTGCCGACGCTGGACGCCGGTCTTTGGTGCCGGAGCGGATCCGGTCTTTGGGTGCCGACGCTCGCCGGTCTTTGTGCCGGAGCGGATCCGGTCTTTGGTGCCGACGCTGGACGCCGGTCTTTGTGCCGGAGCGGATCCGGTCTTTGGTGCCGACGCTGGGCGCCGGTCTTTGGCTAAACATACTCATTATAAAATAACAAGTCTATTATTCATGCATCAGACAAATTCAAGTTAATGACGATAGAATTCTATTGATAGTACCGTCGTAAATTGTCGGCATTCCAAGTTCGAGGAAGCAGCTTCCCGTCCAGCTCTTCGACTTTATATGCTCCATGGTGGAGTGCCTCTTTGACACGGTATGGTCCTTCCCATTTTGGTGCCAGCTTGCCCCCTCCGTTGGCTTTGATACCTCAGCTCTTCGTAGGACCAAATCTCCAGGCCGGAACGTCTTGGGCCGTACCCGGGAGTTGTAGTGTTTGGCCACTCGTTGACGGAATGCTGCCATCCGAAGATGCGCTTGATCTCGCAATTCTTCCACCAAATCCAGATTGGCCCTCAGCTGGTTGGAGTTGTTTTCTTCGTGGTATAACTCCGTCCGGGGACTGGGAGTTCCTATTTCCACGGGAATGACCGCCTCGGTCCCAAAGACCAGGCTGAAGGGAGTTTCCCCTGTGGGTGCTCGCGGCGTCGTGTGGTAGGCCCATAACACACTAGAAAGCTCTTCCACCCAGCGCCCTTTATAGCTATCCAGTCGAGCCTGAGCCCTTGGAGGATGATGCGATTAGTTACCTCGGCTGCGCCGTTGGTTTGGGGATGCCCACCGAGGTGAATCGGTGACGGATGCCCAGGCCCTCGCAGAATCCCGGAAGGCCGCGTTATCAAACTGTCGGCCATTGTCTGTAACTAGGGTGTGTGGTAGCCCGAACCGGCACACCACGGATTTCCAAAGAAAGCCCTTACTTTGGCTTCTGTGATTTTAGCGAGAGCTTCTGCCTCGATCCATTTAGTAAAATGATCGACGGCTACAACTAGGAACTTACGCTGTCCGGAGGCAGGTGGGAAGGGTCCCAGGATGTCCATGCCCCATTGCGCGAAGGGCCATGGTGCAGCTAGAGGGGTAGCTGAGACGCGGGTTGATGTTGGATGTTGGCGTGACGCTGGCAGCTGTCACACCTTTTTACCAGTTCAGATGCGTCTTCTTTCATTGTCAGCCAGTAATACCCTTGACGTAGAGCTTTGTATGCAAGAGCCCTGCCCCCCAGATGGCTTCCGCATATCCCCTCGTGTATCTCTCGCAAAATATAATTGGCGTCGGTAGGACCGACGCACCTGAGGATAGGGTATGAGAATGACCTTCGATAGAGCCTCCCCTCCATAAGAAAAACTTCGGGACCCGTTTCTTAAGCTTTCCTGGCTTCGGCAGGGTCTTCGGGGAGGATACCTTCGGTAAAGTATTGAACATAGGCGTCCATCCAGGAAGGCTCCTGCTCCACTGGTAAAGTTTCTACTTGGTGCATCAATGCTTGGGGCTTCTAGGTGCTCCACGTAAGCTTTTCCCAACATCCCATCGACTGAGGCAGCGAGGTGGGATAGGGCGTCAGCTCTAGCATTCTCTTGTCGAGGAATGTAGCTGACGCTGAAGTGAGTGAACGAAGAAGTCATCGAGAACACCGCGTCCAAGTAACGGGCCATGATGGGATCCTTTGCCTCGTACTCCTTGGTGATCTGGCCAGCAACCAATTGGGAGTCGGTAAAAGCTCTAAGGCGTTTCACCCCAAGTTCCCGAGCCAGTCTTACTCCGGATAACAAAGCCTCATATTCCGCCTGGTTGTTAGTGGCTGGGAAGAGGAAGCGAAGTGCACACTCAGTAACCACCCCATCCGAGTTAGCCAAGATGAGGCCTGCTCCACTCCCTTGAGAGTTTGATGCCCCATCTACGTGAGGACCCACTCATCGTCACCAGCTTCCAAGGGTTGAGTGTCCGTCGGAAGTTCTTTGGATAATTCTGCTCCCCAAGTACATTCGACCAAGAAATCTGCCAAGACTTGAGACTTCATGGCCGAACGGGGGCGGAAAGATAAATCAAACTCCCCCAGCTTGAGGGCCCACCTGGCCAGCCGGCCAGAAGTATCCGGGCGAGCTAGAATTGTCTTCAGAGGCTGGTCAGTGATTACTGCGATCGGGTGGGCTTGGAAGTATGGCCGCAGACGCTGGGCCGACACGATTAACGCAAAGATGATCTTTTCCATGTTTGAGTATCGAGTCTCAGCATCATGAAGCACCTTACTCGTATAGTATACTGGCCTTTGTGTGCCATCAGTGTCCATACGGATTAGCACGGAGCTAACAGCCTCAGGAGAGGCCGCAAGGTATAGAAGGAGCTCCTCTCCGCCCGTCGGCTTGGCTAGCAGTGGCGGGGTGGATAGGAACGTCTTTAACCCTTCGAACGCCTCCTGGCATTCTTTGGTCCATTCGAACTTATTGATTCTGCGAAGCGCCTTGAAGAAAGGCAAACACCTTTCCGCGGACTTGGATAGGAAGCGGCTTAAGGCGGCTATTCTTCCTGTCAGGCGTTGTACTTCCTTCTTGTTGGCGGGAGGCCTCATGTCCAAGATGGCTTGGACTTTGTCTGGGTTAGCTTCAATTCCTCTCCGGGTCACCATGAAACCCAAGAACTTCCCAGCTGTTACTCCGAATGCACACTTGCGAGGGTTCAGCTTCATCTGATATCGACGAAGATTGTCAAAAGTTTCTGCCAGATCCGTGATGTGGTCAATGGCACGAACGCTTTTGTCAGCATGTCATCCACATACACCTCCATATTACGCCCTATCTGTCCTTCAAAGACTTTGTTCATCAGCCTCTGGTAAGTAGCCCCCGCATTTTTAACCCGAAAGGCATCACCTTGTAGCAATATAGACCCTTTTCGGTTATGAAGGAAGTAGCTTCTCATCCTCCGGGTTCATCCGGATCTGGTTGTATCCGGAGAAAGCATCCATGAAGCTAAGGACCTCATGGCCGGATGTAGCATCCACCAATTGATCGATTCGAGGTAGTGGAAAGCTGTCTTTGGGGCACGCCTTGTTGAGGTCGGTGAAATCCACACACATTCTCCAGCTCCCGTTGGCCTTGCGGACTAACACCACATTAGCTAGCCATTCAGGGTAGTGGACTTCCCGAATGTGGCCCGCAGCCATAAGCTTGCGGATTTCCTCGTCGATAGCTTTCTGTCTGTCCGGAGCGAAGTTTCTCTTCTTCTGTCGGATTGGCCGACACTCTGGCTTGAGGTTAAGCCGATGGGTGATTACTTCTTCAGGGACGCCTGGCATGTCGGAGGAAGACCATGCGAAGACGTCAGCGTTGGCCGCAGGAATGCGAGGAGTTGACTACGTGCCTCCTCCGGGAGTGATGCCCCCAGCTGAACAGTCCTTGCCGGGTTATCGTCCAAGGGGAGGGTTAGAAGGTGCTCTGCCGGCTCTCCCTTCTTCCCAACTCCCTAGGATCGAGCGACTCAGAGGCTGTTGCTGACTCTGCGTTCAGCGGACTGGGCGACAGATGATAACAGGGCGAAGTGGGCTTTGCTCCCCCTTCATTTCTCCGATCCCTTCGTTGGTAGGGAACCTTACTAACAGTCTCTTGGTGGAGATCACGGCATCCAGCAGGTTCAGCCCCGGTCTTCCCAAGATGGCGTTATAAGCCAGCGGGACCCGGACCACCAGGAAGTTTATGACCACTGTACTCTGACATGGAGGAGTTCCAGCCGTGACCGGGAGAGCAATTTCGCCTTCGACGTTCACTGAGTCTCCCGTGAAGCCCATTAGTGGTGTGGCACGGGTCGAAGCAAGGACCTTGATAAGTTCATCCGAACAAAAGCCTCATAACTCAAGACATCCACAGAGCTCCCACTATCAATTAAAATTCTTTTTACAGGGTGTTTAGCTATAGTCATAGAAACCACGACGCTGTCGTCGTGTTTATTAACTACCCCGTCTAGATCCTTTCCGAAAAAAGGTATTACAGAGTCTATTCCCTCGCGCGGCCTTTTCGAACCACCATCCGTTCCCCAAGAGATCATAGCTATGGTTTTTTCAGTCGGGGCATTATCCACGCCAGCCGGACGACCTGGGGCGCCATGGGGCCCACCGCGGGGAGATTCCCCCTTCGAACAAACTTGCCCAGGTGGCCCTGCTGAACCAGCTCCTC